>CM060702.1:152597008-152845621 GCA_030686995.1 Artemisia argyi | reverse complement strand
CACGAGTGTCATGGGGACCACTACATAATTCGCATGAAGAAGTGATTTTGTTCACTTGGCTTGAAGGCTTAGGAGCTTCGTAAGATTTCATGAGAAACTTGACTTGGTCCTCAAGTTCCATGATCCTACGGTCGGGAGTGCTAGAGTTGTTCGAAGGCAAAGATATTGCCTTGACCGTTTTGTTCAAATCACGGGGATCGTTCCAACTTTAGTTGTCATAGAGAGCAAGATATTCTATGAGTTCCCATGATTGTTCCGCACTTAGATCACGTAGCTTACCACCGGCCGATTGGTCAATGGCTCGCCTTGTGGAGAGATCGATATGGTCATAGAAGATTTGGACTTGGAGCCAAAGATCTATGCCATGATGAGGGACTTTTTGGAGTAAGTCCTTGAATCGAGTCCATGCTTCATAAAGAGTTTCATTTTTACGTTGTTGGAACATCAAGATGTCATTTCTAAGCTTGGTAGTTCTCCCCGGTGGGAAAAATTGAGCAAGGAAACGAGTGGTGAGATCATCCCATGAGGTGATGGATCCCGCGGGTGAACGTTCAAGCCATTGACTAGCTTGATCACGTAGAGAGAATTGGAATAGGCGTAATCGGGTTGACTCTCTAGTTGTAACATCAAGGTCTATAGAATCTACGATTTTAAGGAAGTCCTTGAGATGTTGGTTTGGATCTTCGGAACGAAGTCCATGGAATGCACATCCGCTTTGCACCAACCGGATGGTGTCGGATCGCAAGGGGGTCACATTGGCTCCGGTGAGCTCAATGGTTTTCGGTAGCCTTGGTGGCTAGGTCGGGAATACTCTCCTAAGGTTCGGGGCCTAAGAGGTTCTAGTGGTGGGTTTTGTTGTGGTGGGATGACGGGTTCAAAGATGTTCCCATCGTCCATGATGTCGGGTGGTGAAGAGTTATGAACAAAAACACGAAGAAATAAGATAGACTAAAGAGATCCTAAAAATAAAAATAAAATCTTACTAGAAAGGAATCTAGCAAGTAGACCTAATAAAAAGAGATTCTAACCTAGACAATAACTATTCCCCAGGCTGCGGCGCCAAAAACTTGATGCGTAGGGATTGCACCAGGCTTTATCTCTAGAGGGATCTAGAGAAGCTTACAACGCCCACCAGGCAGTGTACCTGATCGATGTAGTATAGTATAATGACAAGTACCGGGGGATTGATCGTTCAGCTTGGAATAGTGTCGCTAGGATTAGAAAACCTAAAGACTAGGTCTAGAGATGAGGGATGATTCTTTTTGTATTTTTATATTTTTTAGAAAGCAATTAAAAAAATCTCGGGTTTGAAGGAGTTGGGCGGAATTAGTTGCTAGTCAACTAACCCAATTACTAAGATGCAATCAAAATAAAATACTATAAATGAAAATAAACTATATTAAAATAGAGTTGTGAGCAATATGTGGGAGAATTGTGTTTACTTAGATTTCACTACTCTCTAGATATCTTTTACACGTTAATTACTTGTTATAGTTGCGTGGATGACGGATTGTGTTCCTTAATACCATTCATGGGGTGGCGTACTTACTTCCCTAATCCTATGAGCGCCTACTTCACTCCTATGTCGAGCCGGCTAAGAAGCTCCTAACATGGGATCACTAGAATTTGCTCATGCATTAAATACAACCAATAAAACCTAGTACACATCGGTTCATGTTTCCTAAGACGTTCAAGCATGTTACACAATAGAGATCTGCCAGTTTTCTTAAGCCTAACATTGAAATCATTCATCCATTACAACCATAAACAAGTAATCAACACATAATTAACATCTAAGTTTTATTAGATCTAAGCAAACACAAGATAGATCTAGCCTAGCATGTTGAAATCAAGACAAGCACAAGATATAATCAACCAACACATAGACATATTGATTGAATTAAGAGAAGACTTATCTCAATAGAACATGAAAGGATTCAAGGGATGAAAACCCTTGAAAGTACTGTAAAATATGACCTAGGGTTTACAAAGTTCGGCCCTAGTTTTCTCCACACAAGTTCCTTTTTAATGAATGATAAATAGAAAACTATATATAGAGTTTGATAGGTGACGGCGTCAAGAACAAATGTCTAACGCCGTAATCTCGCCGCCAAATAGTTCCTCGGACTGCCTAGATCTGGGTCTGACGCCGTCATGTATTCCCCTTGTGCAGGCCGTCACCAAAAATACTCTCGACGGCCTTGTTGTGACGCCGTCAGGTTTGCACTGGGTCGTCATGGTTTTTACTCTTGACGCCGTCAGGATCTTCCTCTTGACGCCGTCAGGTACTGTTCTCAGCATGGAAAATTAAGTCTTTGCCGTTTTCTTCATTTTTATGCTCTAAAAATGTCCGAATTGCTTCCTTTTCCAGAATTCACTCCCAAAGTACCTAAAATCATAAAAGGAACGATTTAGGGTAATATTTAATAAAATAAATTCAATTCCAGGCTTAAATGACCCCCTAAAAGTGGTTCATTTTTTGCCTCATCAGATAACCCTTACCTTTTAAACATTGAGGACAATGTTTTGTTTTAGTCTGGGGGGTGGGGGGGTGATCTTTCGATCTGATTTTTGCCTTGCATTTTTCACCATGTCGTGTCGTGTACTCTTGCAACTCCGTTTTTCCACCAAAAATGAAAAAATTGAAAAATTTCAAAAATTTTGAAGAAAAATGAATGAAAAAGTCATGAAAAAAGCACAAAAAAATGTGAAAAGTTGAAAAAGTTGTTAAAAAATATAATAAAGTTTGAATAAGTGTTTTGACACCTTGTTGACTTTCTTGCTGGCGAGAGTAGGAATAAATATTTTGACTTGACCGGGCGTGTTGAGCCCTAGCTTATTCCCTTAACCAATGATAATCGCATAAGCTTGAGCTAGTTTTGTACACCAGGAGCTATAAAATGCGAATTCTTTCTTAAGAATCTGCAAGTTCCCATACTTGACTTTATACATGCGCAGCTTAAAAGCTTTCGCTAGTCTTTTACACCTGGAGCTAGAAAACGCGAATTCTTCTTCTAGAATTTGCAAGTTTCCGTAACTAACTTTATATATGCGTGGCTGATTATCGGCTATGTATTCGCTGGTTCCATTATTTGGAATCGTAAATTGCGAAGAGCGAGAAATGATAGAGTTTATTTAGAAGTTAGATGCTAAACATGGAGTAGTGGTTCTCTTTAGAGCTCATGGAAGGTACTTGTGGCTTTTTACTCCCATAAAATACGTCACCGATATATAATAGACGTTCTAGGTTAATTAGTGGTATTTAGGTTTAGATAATATTTAGTTCTTTGTTTTCTTAAAAGAATCTTTTCTTTAGAAGTTGGGTACGTATAAAGGAACATAAAAAATAAGAGCAAAAATGAAAAAAAAAAATCAAAAGTCAAAAGTTGATTATGTATGTGGTTTTGGAGTTACCCGATAAGCTTCCATTGATGTTGAGAAAAAAGTGAAGAAAGAAAAAAAGTATGAAAAATATGAAAAAACTGAAAAAGTGAAAATGAAAAAAATGAAAGTTGAAAGTTATGATGAATAAGAGTATGAATGTAAATAAGTTGTTGGCGCGTGAGGTGCATGTGTATGATTCTGAATTGGACACATGAGGTGCACGTGTAGTACTCCGCAACTTATATATATGATATTGTATGTACCCTGTGGCGGACCCAGGATTTTCCAAGGCGGGGGGCAATTTTTTTTTTGATAAAATCGTGATGCACTTTAATAAAAAGGTCATATATATATATATATATATATATGTATATATATATATATATATATATATATATATATATATATATATATATATATATATATACACTAAAACCTAAGGTTTTTACATTTTTGGCTTCAAGGTGGGGGGCAATTTAATTTTTTGGAGGGGTGCACTTTAATAAAAAGGTCCAAAAAAATAAATTTTACACTAAAATCTGAACTTTTTCGACAAGTCGTGGAGGGCACTGCCCCCCCAAACTTTGTGCTTGGGTCCGCCCCTGTATGTACCCAAATTCCTTGATGTGGACCGAATTTCTATTGCAGTGGTTCTTGAGAGAAAATGAAAAACTACTTATCGTTTAAACTTGGTATCACTATCGGACTAAAAAGTATTGAAACGAGAAAATATGATGCAATTCATTTCTCAACAAAAATAAAAATATTAAGATACAAAAACTTAGGACATGGGAGTAAGAAGTTTTCACTAGTAACTATTATGAGTAGTGTTAGCATCTAACTTGTAGATAAGCTGTGATCTCGTTTGTACGCTTAGTTTGGGAGCTCGTGAAAAATCAAGGATGACGATTTTTATCCGTATGGCCCCTTCTTAATGAGAAGTGTTTTTACTCGTTGACCTTAAAAATTATTGCAAAATAATGAAAGTTCAACAAG
Source organism: Artemisia argyi (assembly GCA_030686995.1). Classification (NCBI taxonomy): domain Eukaryota; kingdom Viridiplantae; phylum Streptophyta; class Magnoliopsida; order Asterales; family Asteraceae; genus Artemisia; species Artemisia argyi. Next base: position 152,841,241 of record CM060702.1, on the reverse strand, counting down.
CCGTCACAAGTATGAAGTATGAAAAGTCCAAAAATAGAAATGAAAGTAGAATAAAGAATAATTTTGGAAAATGGAGCGTTTGCGGGAATAAATGATTTTATAATTTCTTCTGAACCTCCTTGCTACTTTACAAAGCTAGTAGGAAGAGTTATGAAATTATTTATCCCAAAAGCGTGAATTGATCACATTGCGTGAGGACACGGCAATACCTTAGTATGGGGATTTTGGTGTGTGTTAATTTACACACCTTTTATTTGATCAAAACCGGACCAAAAAGACCAAAAACATATATAAAATGCCAAATATTTGCTTGTTTTTGTGTTTGTGCATGTGCAGGTATCGGATATGAAAAATGGACAAAAGTCGAGACAAAACCGAAAAAACGAGCACGAGTTTGAAATGAGCACGAAATTATGGGATCATCGATAATTTTATTTGGAGCATCAAGGCAAGAGACAAAAAATTTAAAGACTAGATGAAGCCCAAGTAATGGTATAGATGTGTGGCCCAATTTAATGAAATAAAAAGGAAGATCAACCCGTGTTAATTAAATGAAGTTGAAGCCCAAGTCCACTCTCCAAGCCCAAGTGAGCATCAATCCCAGGCGTGGCCAAAAAAGAAAGGAAAGTTATTGATGGAAAGCTCTGTTTGCTTATACCTTTTGCTTGCTCTTTATGCTTTGCCTTAGCTTTAGGCCCTTTGCGTGCCCTCTTTGGTCTTTGCTGCTTAGTTTGGCCTTGGTCTTGTGTCCCCCTCGCACCCTTATTTGCTGACGCTTGTCTAGGTGGTTTTGTTTTGGTTGTTTTGTCTTGGTTGTCTTGTCGTTTTGCTTTGTTTGCTCTTTTACTTGTTGTGTCGGTTTGCTTTTATGTTTGCTTATATGCTTGTTGTGTCGTATTGCCTATTTGTTTGTATTGCTCTGTTTGCTTTTATGCTTTTTTGCTTTTTTTTGTTTTGCTTTCTTTTTCTTGTTTTCTTTACTTTGAGCACACTTTGCACACACTTGCTGGAGGTCTTTCTGGAAGCAGTCTCTCTACCTGCAGGGTTCCCTGGGGTAGGGGTAGGTACTGTTTACATCCCACCTCCCCATACCCCCGCCTTGACGGGATTGGGTATGTTGTTATTGTTGTATTGATGGAAAGCCCATTCAATATATGAAATGAAAGAGAGCTGCGCGGTTATAATTTTCATATGGCATGAGAAAGTTGCTATGTCCAAAGAAAGTCAAATGAGAAAGAATGAAATGAGATGCATGCCCACGTGGACCTGGGCCTTTGACTCTCGGAAAAAAAATGAAATACGTAAAAAGGAGAATTTTTCTTATGGCCACGTGAATCTCTCTTGTGCTGTATTCTTTCTTTTGCATAGCGAAAATGAAGAAAGAAAATTGATAAAGAAGCAATGGTCCTACGTGATGGCAAGCAACAAACTCAAAATTATCAAATGGAAGTATCAAAATAAGTAATAAAGTGAAATTGCATTTGGTGGCTCATTTCATATATGGCACAGAAAGAGGACGAAAGAAACAAATAAAAGTCACATGCATGCTTCTATCTCCTCCTTGGGTTCGACAAAAGAATTAAAAAAAGAAATAGAAAATGGAGATAAGCTTAGCACGTGAAGAGTATTGCCTAAATAAAATCAAGTGAGCGCGTGGTGTCTTCTTCATACCACAATCTCGCTTGCACATTCCCTTGCAGCCAATAGCATGAAGCCACGTGTCCTTGATGATGCAACTAACAAATTTCCAGCCAACCAATATATACCACGTGGACTATTTTGTTGCATTTGGGATTCATGAATATAAACGCTATGGAGTCCATATTCATTCATATGTGAGCCATCATTCTTGTGATGGAAAATTCGAGAAGCTACCCATTTGGCTTTAAATAGCACACGATCTAACAAATTCTCACCTCTATCATTTTTTTTACAAACACTTTTTTAGGAGTAAGCAGTTTTTAGAATAGTAGTAGCTTTAGTATTATTTTAAATATTGTATTTGTAGTTGATAGTTTATTTCAAATAGTGTATTGTAGCAACTCCTATTATTGTATGAAGATGAATATTTGATACAATATAGTTTTTTTTTTTTTTTTTTTTTTTTTTTTTTTTTTTTTTTTTTCTCTATCTCTTATTCTCATTTATTTTATTTTCCTTTATCTAAAAATCTATTTTAGCTTATTAGTTTTTGGTGATTTATTTAGATCTAGCTTATTCAATAAATACTCTTTTACTACTTTATTTTAAAAGCTTTTATAAACTTAGATCTACTTTTTATTTTACAAATTACTTTATAAAAAACCAAAAATATTTGATTTTTATTAGGTTTTCTTTTAACAAAAGTCATTAATTAGTTCATTATTATTAGATTTAAATAGTTTTAATACTAATCTCTTAAAAAGTTTGCACATTTATTAGTTTTTCTTATCAAATTTGCATATTATCTTAGATCTATTAGGATTTTATAATAAAGTTTTAAACTTTTAGCTTTTTCTTAGCTTAATTAGTACTCTCTTAACCAATAAGCTCTTCAATAGCCTATTTGGTCATATTATTGCATATTTGGTTCTAACCTTTTATAAAGTTTTGATTTTTTTCTTAGTTTCTTATCATCCTTCAACATTAGGCGTGAAGCTTAAGGGTCTCATAAGCTTACTTATTACTTAAAGTTTATAGTTTTTATAGCTTTTATAAAACTAATTAGTGAGTAAAGTCACAAGCTTTATAATCTATTTAGTAATATAAAAGTTTATAAGGAAATAAGCTTTAGTGTTTGATAAGTTTATGAGATCGGGTGGTTTAACTCATCTCATTTTAGCGGATCGGGTTCTATTTTCTATTCCTTTTCAATTTTATATCATTAATTTATCATGTTTGTTGGAATACTTGTTTTTATTAGTTTGCTTGGTATGCCTAGCAAGTAGCTTATTAGTGTTTGTTAAGTGATATGGATTTGTGATTTAAGTGTGGATTAATAAAAAGGGATTGTGATTAATAATTAGTCAAATTATTTAGATTTGTAGTTTTATTATTTGAAGGGCAAAAGCCGGAGAATAATCACACTACACATCTAGTAATTATTTTCTTTTTAAAGGATTATTTTCAAAATAGACCAACGTTTTGAGAAAATAGTCTTGTTTAAGGAATATAATTCGTCATCAAACCTTAGTCCACACTTGATGAACTTTTCACGTCACTTATCAAACATATTTCACATTTATCTCTTTTAGATCATTTTAGATCATTTTATATGTTTGATTGTTGCCTTTTAGTTTGTGTTTGATATTCGTAGTTTTAATTTCACAAAATCACTATTATATCTCACTTTTCACTTCACGAATAACGAACCAAAATCACGATTCCATTCAACCTTCGTTGGGAGAACGACCCGGGAAATACTTTCACGATCATTTCTTCGAAACAAATAAACCTATACTTAAAACGACTAAATCATTTGGTGCGGAGCTTTTTGGGGTAATAAGCGGTGAACAATAAGTTTTTTGATTTTTATTGTTCGTTTGGCAAAGGAGTGGTGAGCTTTGCAATTTTGTAGGAAAACTCATTTTTCCAATGCTTCTTTATGAAGCTGTGAGCGGTGAGCTGTGGCTACTGCTCACAGCTACTTTTACAAAACACACCCGTTATCTTGTTAGTGTACATCTAGGCGCGAACACGGTTCTTTTATTTATTTTTTATTTTTTTTAAAATTTTTTCCTTAGGCCAACATGTGGTTTATTTTGTGTTCGGGTATAAGTAGACACGAACAAGTTGGTCATTTTGGATATAGTGCAAAAAGTGATCCTCTGCAGTACATTCTTTCCACTGACGGTTTATTTCAGTAATTTTTGCTTTATAATATAAACAAAATAAAAATAATAAAAACTAAAAAAACTAAAGGTGTATCATTTGTATTTTTATTTGTATTTATTTATTTTTTTGGAGAGGCGGAAGCTATTTATAACCTATCCCTTTAATTACTTTGTATAGCACATACGATATAGTGAAATAATAATTAACATGGTTGATGAACATGACTTATAAATACATTTAGATTTTAGAAACACATTTTTCTCCGTAAATATGAAGATGATAATGGTGTAAAGAGGATTTTGGGAAATGTAACTGATTTATATATATATATATATATATATATATATATATATATATATATATATACATTAAAATTTATACAAGATGGAGTAACAACTTTTTCTTCCAAAAAATAAATAACTAACTTTATATCTATTTACAATTTACGCTATAATCTATCTACTATTTAGACTTTACACCCTCTGACTTATCTATATACCCCCTCCCCCTCAAGTTGAGAGGTATCTAAGACTAGAGGTAATGGATGTAAGTAGTCACACCAAAACCCCATTCTCACGCGCCACTCTACTACATGGCCAAATCTTACGCCTGATGGTGTGTGCTTATTTACACACCTTTTTCTGGCCATATTAAAAACAAAACAGACACAAACTAACCATAATTGCCAAAGATATTGTATTTTTGTGCTTGTGATCGTGTAGGTACGGATATTTCAGAAATTGGCAAAAATCAGGCCAAAAAAGACAAAAACGAGCACGAGTTTGGAAAACGTGTTAAAAGCCAAAGCTGAGGAAGCAAATTACCACTTTTGAGCTCAGATTGCCAAAACACACCCTGAGGAATCACAAAATACCAAAAATAGTCCTTGGAGCAAAAGTTTGCAAAATTGGCATAAATGGTCCCTTATGTTTGGAAATTGACAAATTTAGCCCCAGAGCATTGGATTTGGATGAAAAGTCAAAAATGGTCCTTGGGAATTCACAAGTTATCACAATTTGTCCTTGGGTGAAAAGATTAAAGAAATTACAAGTTTGGTCCCTGAACTTTCAAGATTTAACAGATTTGGTCCCTGGACATTAAAATATGGAAAGTGCAAATATGGTCCTTGGATAATCATGTAACACCCCAACCCGACAAGGGCTAAGATATCACATTCATGGTGTCAAACAGAGCAAAACACAAGCTTAATACCTTAATAATACAATGAAATACAAAGGTTACGAAAGAATCTTAAGTCAAAGCAAAATACCATATCAAAACTAAAGTACAAGACGACTAAACTAAAGTATCTTCAAATCAAATCTAGTCCATGGCGGTTATCAAGGTATAATCCTCTCTAAGAGCTCCTATTCGCACATTTCACCCATAACACAACTTCCTTCTAAAACCTGCCGCGATAAAAGAAATACGGCTGAGCTTAAAAAGCTCAGTGAACAGATATAACAACAAAGTAATATGAAACAAAAATGAGAAAATAGAATATGTTGCATTGGATGAGTATCAAATGGTATAATGTGAAGGAAATGTAAAGATAAATGTAAGGGTAAAGGTAAAGGTAAAAAGTAAAGGTTAAGATTTAAAAATTAAGTATTTAAACCACGTGCCCCGAACAAAACAAATTAAAACATAAATAGCCTCATATGAAATCTAGAGGGGAGGCCTCGGAATATCAAATGAAATCAGAGGGGTTACCTCAATGGGTTGTGAAGGACGTGCATGCACGCAACATCAATCACCAAATAACAATAACATAATAACATATAACAGATCTAGGATGCACCCATACGCCCCACAGACAATCAGTTGGCCATAAATAAATTATAAAGCGCGCATATCATATAACAAAAGGGACGGTGTGGAAAATCACTCGACCACACAGGAGTCATAACATTAGTGCATCAATGTTATGGACATGGAACCCCCATGCCTAGTGATAGCCCGGGTCTTAATACTGAATAGGTCAAAGGCAAATCAAATAGGATCAAAGCGTACATATTCAAATAGTGAAAAGGTATCATAGCAGTGGCTTAGGGAATCCTAACAAACAAAGGTTCGTATCAATGGTTCAAGGTTTACAAGTGTGAAAATGTTACAAGAAACTGATTCGGAAAAACTTAGCAATTCATTTTAAAACATGGTTATCGTAAAAGTATTTCCTTAAAACATTTTTGACAAAGGTTATTTAAACCTCCATTTAGAAACTGACATGTAGTCATATTTCCAGAAATTATTTCAAATAGTTTTATCTCATATTACCAAGTTATGCTTTCAAAAAGAGTTTTCAGACAAACATAATATCAATGAACCAAAGATGTCAGATGTACCAAGGTTTAAGAGTCATGATAGTGATAGTGAAAATGGAACATCAGTCAAGAGAAGGCAAGGTCAAAGTTTGACGAATGTCTAAGTCATCGGAATATCGAAGGTTCACAATTTAATGGTTCAAAGGTTCATAGCAAAGGTTCAATTCGAAAGTTTATATCAAATATTCATTTAAAGAAACCTTTTAACAATGGCTTTCATAAAAATGATCTTTTATAACTATTTTCATAAAGATGGTCTTTAAAGTAGTTGTCATAAAAGTTTGTAAAATTCCATATAAATGTGGTATCGCATCATGCTCATAAACATCATTTTAAAATAGTTTTTCTCAAAACATTTTCATAATATAGTTAAGAAAGTTTTTCACATCCAGCTACAATATCAAATGAACCTTCAAATTATCAAGGGATTCGAATATTCATGTCAGAAGAAAACAGACGGATTATATCAAGTATCAAGGGAACAATAGCAAAGGCTCAAAGGGATCACATCAAGATAAAGAATTATAATCACGGATCAAAAGTTATGAGAAATCTTATAATTAAGGTCAGAATATCTGTACCTCAACCGATGACAAAGTAAAATAAGGGAAAGGACCAAACGGAAATAGAAATGACTCCTCCTTCACCGAACCTAGAAGAATTAGAAGTCGAGAATTATTCAATAGTTCATTTTAAATTCAGATTAATCCTTTTTAGGCTATCTTTCCATTTTAAATAACTTTTCATTTTTAGCAGTTTTCCAAAATTAGTAAGTTTCTATTTTTAGAAAGTTTCTTTATTTAGTAAGTTTTCATAAATAGCATGTTTCTAGAATTAGAAAGATTTAATATCAAAATGCAAGTTAAATCATTTGTTAAACACACTAGCCCCTTAGTTTTCTGAAATTACACAATTTATCCTTCATGATTAAATATGTACGAATCACCTTAAAATACCAGAATTTACAAAACACACCCCTCCATTTTAATTCATTACAAATCCTACATAATATATTCCATAATTAACATTTAACCCTTCTAATTACAAAATTTACACTTAACACCCTTATATTATATTTTCTATATTTCTCCTCTGGTCTTATATGATTTTCAAAAATAACCCCAAGGTTTATAAAATTACAAAACACCCCCTTTTATTTATTAAATTCTATACGGTTTAAATTAAAAACCCACAATTTCAAACCCTAATTTTTCCAACACATCACATCATCATTAATCAATCACTATATCATCTATTAACTAACAAAATTATCCAAACCCTAACTCAAAAACATTTTATTTATTTATTTTCCTTTAATCCAATTATACACTAATTAAAGATAATCATTTATAAGCTTCAAATAAATTCAAAATCATTTTATTCAGATGTCGTATATATCATAGCATCCCAAAAAATTAGATATCATAGTATAAAAATCATTTAGGTTGAATTATTAATTTTGCATGTAATTAGGGGTTTTCATTAATTTAAATTCGTATGCCTTATTTACCATGCATGGATCATTTTTATCATTTTATACAGATAATATATGATAAGGAGAGTGATAAAAAAAATACCCCAAATGGCTGAATCGAAAAGAACAAGAAGATGTGAATTATTGTTTCTCGAATAGGATTTCCGAACCAAAACAATATGCATACAAACTACAATCACTCCACAACCTTCAACACTATTTTTCTGGCCTTCCCTACTCTTAAACACGTCTAAGAAAAATGGCCACACCCTGGGAAAATTCGTATGCCGCCACTTGTGTATTTTGAGAGAATTAGGGTTTTTAAAGTGTTTTAAATAATTTGTAACTAACTAAAAATTATATAGGGAAGTGGGGGAAAGGATATGGCCTAGTTATGTGCTGGAAATAAGGAGGAGAAATCAAAAACATTGTTCCCATAATTAACTTGTATATATCTTAACTTTTAATTAATTTGGTACAAAGTTTTTATTCATTTTGGACTAGTTATTCTCATTTAGGCGTGGTACGAATTTTTATATAAGTTCTAAATATTTCAATTGCTCCAACAAAATTAATATTTATCATTTGTTAAAAATTTTCAAATGTTTGAGATTTAATTGGTATTTTATTTAAGCTTTTATTTTGTTTTTAAAATTTTAAGGGCATTTTGGTAATTTTACACGTTTGGCAAATTTTAGGTTTTACAACTTCTTGCCCTCTAAAACAAAAATTTCGTCCTTGAAATTTGAAGTAGCAAAGTTAGACGGAGTCGTAGCAAATCGCAAAAGGTCATCACAATTATTCTTACGCTCGGGGAGGTTCTTCCAAAAGAATATTCAAAACAAAATAGTTTCTCATGACTCGATCTAGACAAGGTGGTTTCGGATTCCTCAGAATGAGACAAATCAAGTTGAATCTGGTCAAAAGGCCAATGCAACATATAACGGATGATAGGTGAATCTTTCTCGAAGTAACACATGGGATACGAACAAAGTTTAGATCGAATAACTGTATTAAACAGTAAAGAACTATACCAGGAGCATAAGATTTGTAAAATATATATACGGAGGTCAACAGAATGAAAAACGAGAGTCCAACCTTATCCAAATATCTAACGAACAAAGGCAGAGCAATACGCATAGGTAGAATGAACCTAAAGTCTTACTAATCGCAGATAGTCACCAATGGAATCAGAAATTTATGTCTTCTCTAAGGCACTCCTCAAGATATCCGATGAACATCATAAGTTCACTTATATGACGTTAGTATTATCACGTTGATCAGGCATCATAATACTAGCCTCACATAATATGCCCTCATGATGGTCATACTTTATCTCAAGTCGTGAATCAAGGTCTACAAACCATCTAATAGTCCAACTACATCCTAAGGTTAGCTCTGGTCAAAGAATAATAACGGAACGATGTCGGCAAAACAAAAGAAACCCGTAATGTTGTAACAAAATCAAACAACATAACCAAGAGGAAAACAAAACTACTCCTAAGAGTAACGGAAATCCTTGAATTTCTAGCAGAAGTAAGGTACGTCGTCAATAGCGTCAATCCATTCATACATCTCAAGGTTCCTTCCAAGCTCGAGTAATCTGTCTATGGTTTTCCATCAGATCATCGGGTGGAAAGTAATCATAAACTCGAGTCTGATTTCTCAAGCCTTCGGCAGTTCTTCTTGGAATTGTGATGGAGTAATGTGAACCTCTGGTACGATCTTTAAATCTCTGCATCATCCAGTCTACTTCCGCTCTCAATTCATCTTAGTACAACCAAGATGAATAGGGAAAACAAAACTGCATGCCTTCCTCGGGTCTTTTAGTTCAACTCCAGGTTACCCATCTTGACTAGATTCCTGTCCTCAACTCGCCAATCCGCCTTGTAAGGGCTGTCTTTTGTTCTTTAGGGTAGCCACCGCTGTTGTCAACTCTAGGTCATGTAGTGAAGTAATTCTTCTCATATGTTGCTAGTTGTCTTGATGCATAAACAAAATCTTCTGTGTAATAAAAGAGTATAACTGAATCTCTCTCCGAATGTCCCAACATTTGTTCTGCCTGAAAGTATGGAAGCTAATTTCTATTTCAGCTTTTCCAAAACTTCATTCTCAATCAAACTGGGCTGTTTCTTTCTGTTCATGAAATTCGTCAATGGTAAAGCAAATTGTAAGCATCATCCAAAATTCTTCTGCAAAGTTCACAAGATCCCAGCTTCTCAAATCTGTTGTCGGTCTGGGTCACTTGATGACAGTTTCAAATCTTGCGGGTTTTGTTGCAATATCCTAATTTAAGAACACCGTTGTCTTAACAAATATCAAACTTCCGGAAAGCACAAACGATCGTCGAATTTCTAACAAAGTGCGAAAATGATTATCATGTTCTTCCTCGTCTCTGAATGTACTAATAAGTCATACAATGACCTTTTTGTCTAAGTACTCACGAGAGACACAATTTATCAGGTTCACAAAACAGTCAGGGCATTAGCTAATACTATTATCACTAACCGTCATAATGGTCATTATGAATACGAAGGGCAATACTAAGAATACTTCAAGTCATAATCCCATCTAAGGGAAAACTTCGCGTCTCAAAGTTGAACGAATACATAGTCATTTCAAGGTGGAAAAGAAGAAAAATGGTTGCTAATAGCAATACGGTTTAGCTTCCAGTAATCAATACAAATCTCCTACCACCACCCTTCTCCCTCGCGAATGAAATGGAAGTACTTCGAAGATACACTCAAGCATACAAAACCACTCTCTATTCTTTGGTTGATGCTCCTTCCGTTCTCTCAGTTCAACTAGTTTTGTTCTTCAGAACTTCTCAAATACATCCCTTCATGATAACCAGACAATCACCTTGCATCATGTCATTCCAATTTACGTTACGGTGTAACCTTGGCGGTTCATCCGAGGATCATATCGAAAATGCTTGAATTGCAAAATAATTCTCAAGGTGAGCTTTATCCTTCAGTGTACAAAATAGATGATAAGGAAACCTCGTAACCGCGAAAGTAATGTACGAGTCTCTAAACTAATAGTGATGGCAAAAGTTTAACAATCAGGAATCATGGTAGGTAGTTCAAAATTGTTCAAAACGACAAAGGTGAGACATAGCAGGACAGTCGTCAACATCTTGAATGCTCAATCAACCAAATCCATATCAGGGTAAAATCTAAGTTAACTTTCCCAAGAAAACAGGTCACATAGCAAATCTTATCATTCAAAAGTGAAGGGAAATATTCCTATACTCGTGGTTAAACACCACAAGACTTATCATAGAAATAGAGATGGGTAAGATAAAATCAAATAGCGTCGGAAGGTTTACAACCGCTTATCAAAAGCAAGAGACAATTTACAAAATGTATCAAATACGTCATCATCATGGAGAATCTCAGAATGCACGAAGAGGCGTCAAAATGATTAACAAAAGGATTAGACATAAGAGTTGGAATTTGAAGATAAGGATCAAATAGGGTTAGGCATTACTATGCAATTCTCAATGTCTTCAAAATTCACTAAGTTATAAATCTTAGGTGGTGCAATATATCTGTTTTCAAATCTTCAAAAACTGATCTTAACAGGCTTAACTAAAAGCAAGGCACGAATCAAAGTGATGCGGAAGCAATGACACTTAAACAAATACCTTAAAGTCTACCAATTCCTCACTGGTCAAATCTTAAGTTCGCACTGGGAAATCCTAAAGCAAGTTCTCCAGATGTTCTCCTATGTTCTTACAGTGGAAGCCTAATGGTTCAAAACTCACAGGTCCAGGTTTATGTATTACAAGTCGTCAGCGTGGTCTCTGATACAATAAATTGTAACACCCCAACCCGACAAGGGCTAAGATATCACATTCATGGTGTCAAACAAAGCAAAACACAAGCTTAATACCTTAATAATACAATGAAATACAAAGGTTACAAAAGAATCTTAAGTCAAAGCAAAATACAATATCAAAACTAAAGTACAAGATGACTAAACTAAAGTATCTTCAAATCAAATCTAGTCCATGGCGGTTATCAAGGTATAATCCTCTCTAAGAGCTCCTATTCGCACACTTCACCCATAACACAGCTTCCTTCTAAAACCTGCCGCGATAAAAGAAATGCGGCTGAGCTTAAAAAGCTAAGTGAAAAGATATAACAACAAAGTAATAAGAAACAAAAAACGAGAAAATAGAATATGTTGCATTGGACGAGTATCAAATGGTATAATGTGAAGGAAATGTAAAGATAAATGTAAGGGTAAAGGTAAAGGTAAAAAGTAAAGGTTAAGATTTAAAAATTCAGTATTTAAACCACGTGCCCCGAACAAAACAAATCATAACATAAATAGCCTCATATGAAATCCAGAGGGGAGGCCTCGGAATATCAAATGAAATCAGAGGGGTTACCTCAATGGGTTGTGAAGGACGTGCATGCACGCAACATCAATCACCAGATAACAATAACATAATAACATATAACAAATCTAAGATGCACCCATACGCCCCACAGACAATCAGTTGGCCATAAATAAATTATAAAGCACGCATATCATATAACAAAAGGGACGGTGTAGTCATAACATTAGTGCATCAATGTTATGGACATTGAACCCCCATGCCTAGTGATAGCCCGGGTCTTAATACTGAATAGGTCAAAGGCAAATCAAATAGGTTCATAGCATACATATTCAAATAGTGAAAAGGTATCATAGCAGTGGCTTAGGGAATCCTAACAAACAAAGGTTCGTATGAATGGTTCAAGGTTTACAAGTGTGAAAATGTTACAAGAAACTGATTCGGAAAAACTTAGCAATTCATTTTAAAACATGGTTATCGTAAAAGTATTTCCTTAAAACATTTTTGACAAAGTTTATTTAAACCTCCATTTAGAAACTGACATGTTGTCATATTTCCAGAAATTAGTTCAAATAGTTTTATCTCATATTACCAAGTTATGCTTTCAAAAAGAGTTTTCAGACAAACAAAATATCAATGAACCAAAGATGTCAGATGAACCAAGGTTTAAGAGTCATGATAGTGATAATGAAAATGGAACATCAGTCAAGAGAAGGCAAAGTCAAAGTTTGGCAAATGTCTAAGTCATCGGAATATCGAAGGTTCACAATTTAATGGTTCAAAGGTTCATAACAAAGGTTCAATTCGAAAGTTTATATCAAATATTCATTTAAAGAAACCTTTTAACAATGGCTTTCATAAAAATGATCTTTAATAACTGTTTTCATAAAGATGGTCTTTAAAGTAGTTGTCATAAAAGTTTGTAAAATTCCATATAAAAGTGGTATCGCATCGTGCTCCTAAACATCATTTTAAAATAGTTTTTCTCAAAACATTTTCATAATATTGTTAAGAAAGGTTTTCACATCTAGCTACAATATCAAATGAACCTTCAAATTATCAAGGGACTTGAATATTCATATCACAAGATAACAGACGGATTATATCAAGTATCAAGGGAACAATAGCAATGGCTCAAAGTGATCATATCAAGATAAAGAATTATAATCACATATCAAAAGTCATGAGAAACCTTATAATTAAGGTCAGAATGTCTGTACCTCAACCGTTGACAAAGCAAAATAAGGGAAAGGACCAAACGAAAATAGAAATCACTCCTCTTTCACCGAACCTAGAAGAATTAGAAGTCGAGAATTATTCAATAGTTCATTTTAAATTCAGATTAATCCTTTTTATGCTATCTTTCCATTTTAAGTAACTTTTCATTTTTAGCAGTTTTCCAAAATTAGCAAGTTTCCATTTTTAGAAAGTTTCTTTATTTAGTAAGTTTTCATAAATAGCATGTTTCCAGAATTAGAAATTTAATATCAAAATGCAAGTTAAATCATTTGTTAAATATTATTATGGAATTAGGGTTCATTTTAATAAATCTTAATGATTTTAGTGTTTAAATTAGTCACTTTACATATTTTAGGGTTTCAATTGCAATTATGCCAAAGTTAAAGGTCCATAGTGTAAATATTGTAGGTTTTCATATTTTATACAAATGGCCCAAGATATAAATAATATTTACTGATTAAACCCTCAAGTTTACAAATATTACACATTACACCCTTTACTAATAAAATTCCCATTTTAAATCCTTATTATTTATTATTTACACTTTAATCCATTATTAAATCATTTAAACACACTAGCTCCTTTAGTTTCCAGAAATTACACAATTTACCCTCATGATTAAATATGTACGAATCATCTTAAAATACCAGAATTTACAAAACACGCCCCTCCATTTTAATTCATTACAAATCGTACATAATATATTCTATAATTAACGTTTAACCCTTCTAATTACAAAATTTACACTTAACACCCTCATATTATATTTTCTATATTTCTCCTCTGGTTTTATATGATTTTCAAAAATAACCCCAAGGTTTATAAAATTACAAAACACCCCCTTTTATTTATTAAATTTTATACGGTTTAAATTAAAAACCCACAATTCCAAACCCAAATTTTTCCAATACATCACATCATCATTAATCAATCATTATATCATCTATTAACTCACAAAATTATCCAAACCCTAACCCTAACCCTAACTCAAAAACATTTTATTTCTTTAATCTAATTATACACTAATTAAAAATAATCATTTATAAGCTTCAAACTCATTTTATTCAGATGTCATATATATCATAGCATCCCAAAAAAAAAAATCAGATATCATAGTATACAAATCATTTAGGCCGAATTATTAATTTTGCATGTAATTAGGGTTTTTCGTTAATTTAAATTTGTATGCCTTATTTATCATGCATGGATCATTTTTATCATTTTATAAAGATAATATATGATAAGGAGAGTGATAAAAAATACCCCAAATGGCTGAATCGAAAAGAACAAGAAGATGTGAATTATTGATTCTCGAATAGGATTTTCGAACCAAAACAATATGCATACAAACCAAGATCACTCCACAACCTTCACCACTATTTTTTTGGCCTTCCCTACCCTTAAAAATGTCCAAGAAAAATGGCCACACCCCTGGGTAATTTCTTATGCCGCTATTTATGTATTTTGAGAGAATTAGGGTTTTTAAAGTATTTTAAATAATTTGTAACTAACTAAAAATTATATAGGGAAGTGGGGGAAAGGATATGGCCGAGTTATGGGCTGGAAATAAGGAGGAGAAATCAGAAATATTATTCCCATAATTATCTTGTACATATCTTAAATTTTAATTAATTTGGTACAAATTTTTTATTCATTTTGGACTAGTTATTCTCATTTAGGAGTGGCACGAATTCTTATATAAGTTCTAAATAATTCAGTTGCTCCAAAAAAATTAATATTTATCATTTGTTAAAATTTTTCAAGTGTTTGAGATTTAATTGGTATTTTATTTAAGCTTTTATTTTGTTTTTAAAATTTTAAGGGCATTTTGGTAATTTTACACGTTTGGCAAATTTTAGGTTTTACAAATCAGGTGGGCAAGTTATACCCTTGTAATAACTTTGGGAAAGTCACAAGTTCAGTCCCTTAAAATTCCAGAAATTACATAATTGGTCCTTGTCATAATATAACACCAAACATACCCTTTTATTATTCCAAGTCCAAAATCCAAATCCAATCCACAAAGCAACACCACCTGATCCACTCCACAACCTCAGGCCCAACACCACCAAAGCCCACCCCGTTTTTATTAATAAAAACCACCCAAGGTCAAATGGTCAAACATCACCCCTTCCCTCCTTCCTCCCCCAACTTGCACTGTACCCTGTCACCTCCACCACCCCCCCACTTTCACCATCACATCCCACCGCCCAATCCAATTGCACCTAACAAAACAAGCCACAATAAATGCTTCCCCCAATTACAATATCTCAGAGTATTTGGTCAAAAGTTTTTCCCGCCAAAATTACTTGGAGGGCTAGGATCAATTTAAGCCAATCCAATGGCTAGGAAAGAAGTAGGATATGTTCAGAGGACCTCCACAAACCCTAATCCTCACCTATAAGGAGAAAGAGAAGCAAAGAGAAGAGTATGTAATGTAATTTAGTATAATGTATGTCGACTTAATTAATTCTTCAAGCTTTAGTGTAGTTTTCAGCTTTTAAAGATTGTACTCAGTGCTTTTAAGTGTAATCTCAACTCTTTTCAATATCAATTTCAAGTTTCAATTTGCAATTCAGTTTTTAGCATTTTCTATTTAAAATTCTCATTATAAGCTAAAAGTGTTTAAAGCTTATTTAGTGACTCAATAGCTCATATAAGCTCCTACTATAGCTTCTGAAAGCTATTAGAAGTATTTAAAATCAGTTTAGACATAAAACTCAAAAATACAAAAAAAAAAAAAAAAAAAAAAATCAAGAAAAATAGTTGAAAAAAAAAATCTGGTAAAGAAAAAAGAAGATTGCTGGAGCACTGTAAATCCTAGATGGCAGTGGTTTAGTGTCTCATGGGAGACTATAGGATTGGTTCTTGGATATAAGCTAGAAGGCATTTGTAAGCAAATTCTCGTTTTTTGCTTATTACTGTTCATGTGCTTATCAATGCTTATGTCTGTATTTTCTGTGCTTATTAGGTATATTTGAGTTAGATTGTTGCTTAAGATTAGGTGGTTGTTCTTTGAAATCTCATTGTGCTCATAATCCTAGTTTCACTGCCTTTTTAGCATATTATAGAATCTTAGTTAATTTTCGTTTAAGTTGGTGTTTCTGTGTTCAACTTAGCTTATTAGATCATAATAAGTCATTAAAAATCAGTTTCATAATCTCTAGTGTCCATTAGCTTTAAAAACCTCAAAATCATTTTTATATCAGGTTGTTTGGCATTGTTGCACAACTTGTGTTCCAGGTTATTAGAGTGGGTATTGGTAGTTTGTACATGCTTCCATAGTACTAAACAGTTCATACAAGTCATAAAAACCGTCACTCTCTTCATTAAAAGTCAAAATCACCTTTAATCTCTTCTCAATTGATCACTATAGGATTTAAGGTTCAAATCATCATCAAATCAGTTCATAAGTTGTTAGTATAGCTTAATTTCATCTCCTTGTAGCTTAAAACAACTTATTCAGTCACTAGGACTTAATCAAAGTTCACAATAGTCAACTTAGGATCATAATCTAAAAAGTCAAAAAGTGCAAGTCTTTTAGAAATCCATTTTTTGTAAGAATTTTCATAATCTCATTTCTCAATATCAGCCTTTGAGCTTTTTGGAAGTTAAAGTTTGTCAGCTGAACTTGTGACTCCACATTTTGGATTATCTTTAGAATTTTTTCTAGTCGCTTAACTCATTGCTTATTTAGACCGGCAGGGCAAGCATATGCCCTGCACCAGGGTACTTGTCCTACAAGCTATTTTCACAAGCTCCTCCTGAGCTTATTTGTGACCCTTAGCCTTTGACCCCTGGATTTTTGAGAAGCTCAATAAGCCATCTTGTCAAGGAAGGTGTCCTTGTAGCCGAACCACTATAAATCTCTTGTCTCGTGGTTCGATCCTTAAATCTCTCATTTATGAGTGCTCAAACACTCATCATTTTTGGTCAAATCTGAATTGCAAAACATACAAAAATACTTAGAAATGCATCAAAATACTAAAAATATTTCAAAATCGTGTTTTATATGTTTTATATGCAAAATGAGCAAAAACAGATGAAAAACGCACAAAGTTTGCAAAATTGGCAGTTTCAGTCCCCCAACTTTCATAAAATTACAAAATTAGTCCCTGGTCATTCAAAATATGGAAAATTATCACCAAAGGTCCTTTTACAATCATAAGTTGTCATATTTTGTCCTTTGGTGAAAAATTGGAAAAGTTTTGGAAATTTACAGTTTGGTCCCTGGAGTTTTAGATTTTGGCAGATTTGGTCCCTGGTGGGGTATTTTTGAAAGGAAAATCATTTTTTGTCCTTGGAAAATCAAAATGTGTCACAAATAGTCCTTGGATAAAAGTTTTTCACAAAATGGCAAGTTTAACCCCTCAAGTTTGAAAAATGTCAATTTTGGTCCTCGGGGTTCAAATTTTGGAAAATTGTAAATTTGGTCCTTATGATTTTCAAACTTGTCAATATTGGTCCTTATAATATATGTTGGAAAGTTTCATTTGCAGTCCTTGGATTTTTGGTACTTTACAAATTTAGTCCTTATGGTTTTATTACTTAAATTAAATAAACAAACAAACCAAACACATGGCCTGGTCCAACACATAAACCCCAAGCCCACTACCCTTTTAATACCACCCAACCCCGGTCAAAGGGTCAACACAAGCAGGGTCAAACAAGCAGTCAACCATCATCCCTAACCTCCCACTCTCCCTTAATTACCAGGCTTATGTCTCCCCCCTCTCCAATCACTCACCAACTTCAACCTTCTCATTAATACTTACACCAACCTCACCTTCCCCCCTCCTCATTAAATTCTCACCTAAACCCACTCAATCTGCCAATTGAGCCTTTCCCGCCAAATCTCATTTAAACGGTGGGGATCAAAGTTAGTTCATCCAACGGCTCCAATGGATGTGGGAAAGTCAAGGAAGACCCCCAAGACCTATATAAGTGAAGAAAAGAAGATGGAAGAGGAGTAGTTAGTTTTTATTTTTATTTAGTGTAATTTAGGTCATGATGTAATTTAAATTATTGTAAACCTTTTAATTATGTCTTGTAATATCTGTCTCAGTACTCAATTTACTCTTTTAAATGAAAATATTCAGTTCTTGTTAAAGATCAGTGTTAATTCATTTTTACAAATTAGAGTGAAATATCAAAGTTGTTCAAGTAGCTTTCATAAGCTTAAATAAGTTTGATTCTGATTTGTTCAAGTTCAATATAACTCAATATAGTTATTAGAGGGATTAGTGTTCAACAATAATTGTTTTAGCGAAATTTTTCCACAAGTCAACTCTGGTCAAACTTTGAAGAAGTATAAGCTGTTGAGCTTATCTAGAGCTTGTTGGGGAGAAAATTGGTTACTCTTAGTTATTCTTAATAGACTTATGAAGGTTTACCTTTTATATCTCTTTAAGCAAGCCCTTGTCATCATTGTAAGTCTCATTTCACTTTTTTTTATTTCTTATTCTCATTCTCTGTTATCAGTGGTTATTGTTGTTCTCAGTTGTTGAAAGCTGTTTATATATACTCATCTTAGGTTAGTGTAAGGTTAGACTGAGTTTCATGGTGTAGTTGTGTCATCTGCTTTCTATAATCTCATAACAGGTCCTTAAAGGGGTGTTTGGCTCAGCTTGACACTGAGTACATTTGGTGGTATTAGTGGTTTAGGATAGTTTAGTTACATTACTTTAGGTCTTATTAGGATATTGAAGCCTTAAAACTCAGGTCACTTAGGTTAAATAGTCAAAATCCACCTCCTATTCCCTCACCTGTTGACTGTTTGAGTTTTAGACAGCCATAATCTCAAGAGTAGTTTCAATCTATGTATTCTTTGTTAAATTAAGTTCACATTGGTCTAATATAAATGTTTAAGTGAGATTTTGTTGTTTTAAATCCATAAAAGTCAAAAGTTCCAAGTTTTCTCAAAAGTCAAAATACCATTTTCTCAGATTTTTCTCAATATAGCATGAATTAATTTGAGTTTTGTGGTTTGAATCAAAGGGTGAAATTTGTTCCTAAATGTAGTATCTCAGCTCATCTTTTGTGTCCTAGCTTATTTATAATTTTGTGAATTTTCCCTGAGCCCCACAAGCCTCAAAAGTGGGCTGCAGGGCTGCAACCTCCCCTGTTCACAGCTGCACATCAGCCACCACCACCACCACCACTTGGTGGTGGTTTTCTGGCCATCCTTGTGGGTCCCAGTGCCCAACCTTGGTTCATTTCAACTCCCCCCCAACCAGGTTACTTGAGTTGACCAATAATTTGACCTGAGAACCCCTGGGCCCCACCGGAAACCACACCTAAACTTTGTCCCAATTTCTGTGTTCATCTTGTTTTTGTAAGTGCTTATTGTAGCTTATAGCTTATTCTGTGGGAATTTTTGGTTTCTACTTGCTCAAACATGTTCACTTATCTTATTTAGACCAGAGGTATCCCTAGTGGGCCCCACCTAAGCTGATTTTAGCTTATTTTACCCCTTGGTCAACAAAAGTCAACTATTGATCAAAATAGCTTTCAAAGTGCTTATTTTTAACTCATAAAAAAGTGTTTTCATAAAAGTTTGTTGTTTTTAGTTTTTAAATAGATTGGTAAAAGAAAAATCCAGAGAAAACAATTTTAATTTTAAGTGATAGTTTCTATTTAATGTAAATTAATTTTAATTTTAATTTTTATATTTTTATTAAGAACTTAGCTTTTTTATATTTTTCTTAAATTCATCTTATATTAAAGTATTTATAATAATTTTTTTAGATTTTTATTTTATCAATTAGTATTTATTAGAATTAATCTTAGTTTTATTAATTATTAATTAATAATTAGTTTTAAATAGCATAATTAGTTTTTATTAAGTAAAACCTAGTTTTTATATTTTTTATAGCTTTTATATGTTATAAAATAATTTTAGAAATTTTCTTATAATTTTTACTGTTCATTTTCTATTTTTCTTAATTTAAATTATTTTAATTAGGTAATTAGTAATTAGTTAGTAATTAATTAATAGAAAAAGCACAAAAAGACAAAAATATTTATTTTTAATTTTTAAACTTATTTTTAGTTATTTTATAATTTTAGAATTTTTTTTTTCATTTTTCTAGTGATAAATTAATATTGTATTATATTTAAGTTGTTTAAATATTAATAATTAGAATTAATTAGTATTTAATTAATATTAAATAATTAAAATAGTGTAAAAATTTATTTTCTTTTCTAAAAATTTCTTTTATCTTTAAGTTTGTAAAAAAGTCATTTTCACCCCCTGGGGGTTTTCAGATTTCATTTTTCACGTTTTATTTTGTACGTTCGCGTTATTTAAAACGTGAACGTACGCGTTTTAGGTTTTAAACGTTTCTGGTTTTTCTAACTTTCACGTAATCATCATATAGCTTATTTAAGCTATTTAATTGTAGATTCCTTAGTTCAAATCATTCACAAACCCTTTCTGTCCAGATTCACCCGATCACATAACCGTTTGTTAACCATCCATACCTCGTCGGGACATAACGACCCGGGGAAACATTATATTTCCGTGGAGCATTGACTCTGAGCTGTTTGACCTTGTTGACCATCACCTGGTCAGTTTAGGTTGACCGTTTAGCATCAATCAAATTTTGGCGCCGTTGCCGGGGAGGTTGTGTGCGTTTTCTAAACGGTTTTTCTGATTAGTGATCTTGGAATTCGTTCCATTGTACATTTATTTATCCTTTGTTCATATTTTCTTATTATCAAAGCAAAACCGTTCCCGAAAACATTTTAAACTCAGTTTTCAACGAACACAAAAAACACAAAAACATTTTCTTTATCATTTGTACAAAATGTTTATCGAAAAACCCAAAAATATTCACCTTTACCTTCTCACATCTTTGATTCTTCATCCCTACCCCTCTATACACTTTTGATTCTTTCTATGTCTCATCCACACTTTCTGGTTTGCCATTGGTCTGGTAATCCTTATAATGGTGGCAATTGCCCCAGCTGTGGCATGGTAGAATCGGGAAACGGGTCTGTCAATAACCAGAATCCATATTCCTACCATGACACGACTGATTCATTCCATCAGTTACCACACCATCAGTCTCAGCAGTTTTACTGTTGTGAGTACTGTAGTGGTTCACACTACAGTTATGATTGTCAATCGGGAAACACGCTTGTCTATGAGCAGTCTTCTGATAGCAATTGTAATTCTAGCACATACAACCCACAGCCACATCAGTATTACTGTTGTGATTACTGTGGAGGTCGACACTCTAGCTCGGATTGTCAAACAAGGAATCCATTTTCTTGTAACAATTACGACTATTCGTTTTCAGACCCACCTTCACAATACCAAATGATTTACACAACTCCTCAAGATACTGAGCAAGAGCTTTTACTAAAGGCTCTTGATATATTGAAAGAACTTAAGGAGGAGTTGGTTACTACATCGTTTCAAGACTCTCGTGAGAAATCTATTGCAGAATTACTTGCTGAAGAACGAGAGGCTAGAAACGAATTGAGCGTGGAAGAATTACTTGTCTTAGAACAAGCAGCTATAACACGTGCCAAATTTCGTCAAGCTGCTCTTCTAGACTGTGATGATGATAGTGATATTGAAGACACCCTTGATATCCTTCAATTATACAAGGGTTCGTCAGATTCATCATTTGTGATTCCTCCCATTGAAAATCAGGGAGAAAATAATGAGACGGAGAAATTACTAGCAGAAGATCAAATGGAACTTGTACAATCCATGAATGCTAGCTCCTCTCATCTCCCTCAGTCTGTTTTTATCACACCTGAAGTTCACACTCACTCTCTAAACATGGGGGATGAGCATCTTAGCACTGTTCCTGATAAGGAATCGGACGAATTCATAAAGTCTAGTGTTGAGATCCTTGTCCCAATCCCGAGAGAGTCACAGGGGACTTTTGATCAAGTGTGTGATATTCCTTCTCACCCTAATAATCCAAATGATCAAATTGAGATTGTCTCTGATTCTAGTGATGATTGTTTATCTTATGGAGACATTGAGTATGTTGATGCATCCCATCCCCACTCTAATGTTGACTTTCTTCTCGAGGAGTTCGCCGATGAACTCACTCACACCAATCCACTTCCATCGAGAGGTGATGATTATCTCTTTGATCTCAAAGATTATATGGAAGAATTCAAAGCATTCCTTGCCCTAGATAGTTCAACTTCGTATGAAGTTGATGATAACTATCTGGATTCTGAGGGGGATATTCTGTTCCTTGAAAGCTTATTGAATGATGATGATCCATCACTCAATTCCTATCTCAATATCGGGCTTAGTGATTCACTCACTGATGAAAATTCTTTATCTTATGGAGACATAAGTAATGTTGATGAAATTTCTTCTGAGCCCATCATTGATCACCTTATCATGAATCCTCTGGAGTATGATATCCCGGGGGAGATACACTCAATCTTGAGGATTTGCAAATTCCCACCCACCCTCCCGGGATGTTTTTGAGCTTAGCCCTTGAAATCCAAACTCAGGCTAATGAGCCTGTTCTCTAGGTTCCTTCCTCTCTTCTTCACTCCTTTGGGAGTGAGGACACTATCTTTGATCCCGGCATTTTCATGTATCATTATCTTGAGCCGGTATTATATCTCATCGGTGTGGAACTTTCACGTGCTTCAAATGTTTGTCCAAACATCTTGAATGAAAGTCCGATTGAGATTGTTTCTTCCACATCATGCTTCCCCAAGGACAAATGAATTCGGGGTCGAGTCAAGCTAGCGACTGGGTAAACAAAAACAGTAGCATGCTTATAGGGTTTTCACCCTAAGTGTGGGGGAGTTACCCACACTATGGTTACTTATGAAGTGAAAATACAAAATGGTATTTTCCACGCTTAGCTTGTAATGTTGCCCTTTTGCGTTCAAAATGTCGGCATAATAGCCGGGACTTTGAATATTGCGGACAATATTCATCCTAAGTGTGGGGGGTATTCGCTATTCTAGCGAATTTTATTACATTTTACTATATAATACCCCCGTTTTTAGCCAAAATTTCAAAAAAAAAAAAAATTTCAAAATTTTTTCACTGGTGCTTAAAAATTTTTGTGGTTATCAGTCCGCCTTGTCTAAGCGACAAAAGGGATTGGCTAGTCCAGGAGCAAACGGCTCTTGGTAAAGACATATCAAATCCGTTTACGGCTTGCAATTTGCCCAAAATTGTATGGTACCTCAACTCGCCATGTCCCATAAAGCGAATGAGTTGGCTAGCCCACAAGATCATGGCTTGTGGTAAAGGCAATGGAAAATCCATAATTGGTAATCAGCTCACCAAGATGTTGACTATTCCATCAAGAGCAGGCTAGTCAAGAAGCAAACGGCTTTTGGTAAAGACTAATCAAATCCGTTGACAGCTGGTGGTTTGCTCAAAATCACACGGTTATCATGTGTGCCACAGTTCTTACACCTGGCTACTCCAGAAGTGATGGCTTTTGGTAAAGAGTTTCAAATCCATCAAGTTTTCAAAACAGTTATTGCTAGGGACTAGCAATAGTTTAGTGTGGGGGATTGATGAGTGCTCAAACACTCATCATTTTTGGTCAAATCTGAACTGCAAAACATACAAAAACACTTAGAAATGCATCAAAATACTAAAAATATTTCAAAATCGTGTTTTATATGTTTTAGATGCAAAATGAGCAAAAACAGATGAAAAACGCACAAAGTTTGCAAAATTGGCAGTTTCAGTCCCCTAACTTTCATAAAATTACAAAATTAGTCCCTGGTCATTCAAAATATGGAAAATTATCACCAAAGGTCCTTTTACAATCATAAGTTGTCATATTTTGTCCTTTGGTGAAAAATTGGAAAAGTTTTAGAAATTTACAATTTGGTCCCTGGAGTTTCAGATTTTGGCAGATTTGGTCCCTGGTGGGGTATTTTTGAAAGGAAAATCATTTTTTATCCTTGGAAAATCAAAATGTGTCACAAATAGTCCTTGGATAAAAGTTTTTCACAAAATGACAAGTTTAACCCCTCAAGTTTGAAAAATGTCAATTTTGGTCCTCGGGGTTCAAATTTTGGAAAATTGTAAATTTGGTCCTTATGATTTTCAAACTTGTCAATATTGGTCCTTATAATATATGTTGGAAAGTTTCATTTGCAGTCCTTGGATTTTTGGTACTTTACAAATTTAGTCCTTATGGTTTTATTACTTAAATTAAATAAACAAACAAACCAAACACATGACCTGGTCCAACACATAAACCCCAAGCCCATTACCCCAAGCCCACTACCCTTTTAATACCACCCAACCCCGGTCAAAGGGTCAACACAAGCAGGGTCAAACAAGTAGTCAACCATCATCCCTAACCTCCCACTCTCCCCTAATTACCAGGCTTATGTCTCCCCCCTCCTCTCCAATCACTTACCAACTTCAACCTTCTCATTAATATTTACACCAACCTAACATTCCCCCCTCCTCATTAAATTCTCACCTAAACCCACTCAATCTGCCAATTGAGCCTTTCCCGCCAAATCTCATTTAAACGGTGGGGATCAAAGTTAGTTCATCCAACGGCTCCAATGGATGTGGGAAAGTCAAGGAAGACCCCCAGGACCTATATAAGTGAAGAAAAGAAGATGGAAGAGGAGTAGTTAGTTTTTATTTTTATTTAGTGTAATTTAGGTCATGATGTAATTTAAATTATTGTAAACCTTTTAATTAAGTCTTGTAGTATCTGTCTCAGTACTCAATTTACTCTTTTAAATGAAAGTATTCAGTTCTTGTTAAAGATCAGTGTTAATTCATTTTTACAAATTAGAGTGAAATATCAAAGTTGTTCAAGTAGCTTTCATAAGCTTAAATAAGTTCTGATTTGTTCAAGTTCAATATAACTCAATATAGTTATTAGAGGGATTAGTGTTCAACAATAATTGTTTTAGCAAATTTTTTCCACAAGTCAACTCTAGTCAAACTTTGAAGAAGTATAAGCTGTTGAGCTTATCTAGAGCTTGTTGGGGAGAAAATTGGTTACTCTTAGTTATTCTTAATAGACTTTTGAAGGTTTACCTTTTATATCTCTTTAAGCAAGCCCTTGTCATCATTGTAAGTCTCATTTCATTTTTTTTATTTCTTATTACTCATTCTCTGTTATCAGTGGTTATTGTTGTTCTCAGTTGTTGAAAGCTGTTTATATATACTTATCTTAGGTTAGTGTAAGGTTAGACTCAGTTTCATGGTGTAGTTGTGTCATTTGCTTTCTATAATCTCAAAACAGGTCCTTAAGGGGGTGTTTGGCTCAGCTTGACACTGAGTACATTTGGTGGTATTAGTGGTTTAGGATAGTTTAGTTACATTACTTTAGGTCTTATTAGGATATTGAAGCCTTAAAACTCAGGTCACTTAGGTTAAATAGTCAAAATCCACCTCCTATTCCCTCACCTGTTGACTGTTTGAGTTTTAGACAGCCATAATCTCAAGAGTAGTTTCAATCTATGTATTCTTTGTTAAATTAAGTTCACATTGGTCTAATATAAATGTTTAAGTGAGATTTTGTTGTTTTAAATCCATAAAAGTCAAAAGTTCCAAGTTTTCTCAAAAGTCAAAATACCATTTTCTCAGATTTTTCTCAATATAGCATGAATTAATTTGAATTTTGTGGTTTGAATCAAAGGGTGAAATTTGTTCCTAAATGTAGTATCCCAGCTCATCTTTTGTGTCCTAGCTTATTTATAATTTTGTGAATTTTTCCCTGAGCCCCACAAGCCTCAAAAGTGGGCTGCAGGGCTGCAACCTCCCCTGTTCACAGCTGCACATCAGCCACCACCACCACTTGGTGGTGGTTTTCTGGCCATCCTTGTGGGTCCCAGTGCCCAACCTTGGTTCATTTCAACTCCCCCCTATCAGGCTCCTTGAGTTGACCAATAATTTGACCTGAGAAACCCTGGGCCCCACCTGGAACCACACCTAAACTTTGTCCCAATTTCTGTGTTTATCTTGTTTTTGGAAGTGCTTATTGTAGCTTATAGCTTATTCTGTGGGAATTTTTGGTTTCTACTTGCTCAAATATGTTCACTTATCTTATTTAGACCTGAATTATCCCTAGTGGGCCCCACCTAAGCTGATTTTAGCTTATTTTGCCCCTTGGTCAACAAAAGTCAACTGTTGATCCAAATAGCTTTCAAAGTGCTTATTTTTAACTTATAAAAAAGTTGTTTTCATAAAAGTTTGTTGTTTTTAGTTTTAAAATAGATTGGTAAAAGAAAAATCCAGAAAAAAACAATTTTAATTTTAAGTGATAGTTTCTATTTAATGTAAATTAATTTTAATTTTCATTTTTATATTTTTATTAAAAACTTAGCTTTTTTATATTTCTCTTAAATTCCTATTATATTAAAGTATTTATAATAATTTTTTCAGATTTTTATTTTATCAATTAGTATTTATTAGAATTAATCTTAGTTTTATTAATTATTAATTAATAATTAGTTTTAAATAGCATAATTAGTTTTTATTAAGTAAAACCTAGTTTTTATATTTTTTATAGCTTTTATATGTTATAAAATAATTTTGGAAATTTTCTTATAATTTTTACTGTTCATTTTCTATTTTTCTTAATTTAAAATAGTTTAATTAGGTAATTAGTAATTAGTTAGTAATTAATTAATAGAAAAAGCACAAAAAGACAAAAATATTTATTTTTAATTTTTAAACTTATTTTTAGTTATTTTATAATTTTAGAAATTTTATTTTCATTTTTCTAGTGATAAATTAATATTGTATTATATTTAAGTTGTTTAAATATTAATAATTAGAATTAATTAGTATTTAATTAATATTAAATAATTAAAATAGTGTAAAAATTTATTTTCTTTTTCTAAAAATTTCTTTTATCTTTAAGTTTGTAAAAAAGTCATTTTCACCCCTGGGGGTTTTCAGATTTCATTTTTCACGTTTTATTTTGTACGTTCGCGTTATTTAAAACGTGAACGTACGCGTTTTAGGTTTTAAACGTTTCTGGTTTTTCTAACTTTCACGTAATCATCATATAGCTTATTTAAGCTATTTCATTGTAGATTCCTTAGTTCAAATCATTCACAAACCCTTTCTGTCCAGATTCACCCGATCACATAACCGTTTGTTAACCATCCACACCTCGTCGGGACATAACGACCTGGGGAAACACTATACTTCCGCGGAGCATTGACTCTGAGCTGTTTGACCTTGTTGACCATCACCTGGTCAGTTTAGGTTGACCGTTTAGCATCAATCACTCATTCATTTCTTTACTTACATAATTATTACTATATCATACATATTTATTGTTGTTTATATTGTGCAAGACTTGAGATCACATATTATCGAATCTAAATTTTTGAAAATAAAGAAAACACTCAAACAATCTTTTGTAACAAATTAAAAAGATGTAAAACTATTCAACCCCCCTTCTAGTTTTCCACAATTGGTATCCAGAGCCACGTCTAGCAAGATTTTAAAATATATTGTATTTTAAAACTTGTAACGATCTATGGAATCTGTAAATATTTAGAAGGGCAATCTATTCAAAGACCACCACTAATTGAAAGTGACGGATTTTTATATTGGAAAAATAGATTCGAAACTTATACGAAATCAAAAGATCTTGATCTTTGACATGTTATTACCTTTGGTGATTTTCCTCCCACTCAACAAAATCCGGAAACTAAAAAGGATGAAATTGTACCTTTTGAAAAACAAAATGATGATTTGAAAAAGAAACTAGCTAAAAATAATGAAGCTAAAATGGCAATTTATGATGCGTTACCACGTAAAGAATATGAAAGAATTTTTATGTGTAAAACCGCCAAAGAAATTTGGGAATCACTACTTATTACTCACCAAGGTAATAGTCAAGTCAAAGATATTAAAATAGATCTTGTACAACAATATGAACAATTTACGATTCCAGAAGAGGAATCAATTGATAATGCTTTTGCTAAATTTAACACTATTATCACAAGTTTAAAAGCACTTGATGAGACATTCTCTAGTAAAAATTGTGTTAGGAAATTTCTTAGGGCATTGCATCCAAAATGGCGAGCTAAGGTCACGGCAATGAAGAATCAAAGAATTTGATGACGTTATCACTTGATGAACTTATTGGCAACTTGAAGGTCCATGAAGAAATTATAAGAAGAGATTCGGAAACAGTCAAAGTCAAGAAAGAACAAACCAAATCCATTGCTTTAAAAGCTAAAAAGGAACCTAGTGACGATGATGACTCAAGTGACGAGAGTGAAGACGAAGAATATGCAATGGCCGTAAGAGAATTCAAGAAATTCTTCAAGAGACGAGGAAGATTCACTAGATCACCACGAGATGAAAGAAAACCGTTCTAAAGAAATAAAAGTGATAACTACGGGAAAAGAAAGTGCTTTAGATGTGGAAGTCCAAATCATCTCATTGGTGAATGTCTAAAGCCGCCGGGTTATGAAAATCAAGGCACCTTTGTTAGTGGAACATGCAGTGATAGTGACAAAGAAGAAGTGGAAAAACCAAGAGACGAAAAGTGTTTTGTGGCAAAAGCAATAGACAAAATATATTTAGGAATTGACTTGGAGCCTGACGAATGGATCAAGGATAGCGGATGTTCGAGGCACATGACGGGGAACCGCAAGCTATTTTCTATGTATAAGGCATACAATGGAGGTAATGTTATTTTCGGTAGTGACTTGCGTGGAAAAATCATTGGCAAAGGTACGATTCTCCAGACTCACTTACTATTGAAAATGTTGAGCATGTAGATAATTTAACATATAACTTGCTTAGTATAGGCCAAATATGCGATAATAATGTAGAGTTACCTTGACCGAAGAGGATAGCAAAGTAGTTAAGAAGGGAAAGATTATAGGTAGAGGAATTAGGAAAGGAGGCATATATGTTATGAAACTAGGAAACAAACCTGAAGATAGGATATGCCTAACAACCCTAGACAAAAACTCCACATTGTGGCATAGGAGATTAGGACATGCAAACATGCAACAAATACAATCTTTGACCTCTAAAGAACTAGTTAAAAACTTGCCTAACCTAAAATGTGAAAAGCATTTTTGTGATGCATGTAAAATTGGAAAACAAGTTCATGCTAGTCACAAAGCTAAGAATATAGTATTCACTACCAGGTGCCTAGAATTATTACATACGGATCTTTTTGGTCCATCCGCTGTGCGGAGCTATGGAGGAAACAAGTATACCTTAGTAATAGTAGATGACTATTCATGATACACGTGGACTAGGTTTTTAAGTAACAAAACCCAAGCCTTTTAAAAATTCGAAATATTTAGCAAAATGATTCAAAATAAATTAGGATGCACAATAGTAGACATTAGGACGAACCATGGTAGGTAATTTGACAATGAAGTACAATTCGGAAAATATTGTGACTTAAATGGAATATCTCACAATTTCTCTGCTCCTCGTACTCCTCAATCAAATGGCGTAGTAGAAAGAAAAAATAGGTCATTAAAAGAAATGAGTAGAACAATGTTAAATGAACAATCCATCCAACAAAAATTTTGGTGTCACGCTGTAGATACATAAACATACATTATTAATAGGGTATCAATTAGGAGAATTCTAGAAAAAACTCCTTATGAGTTACTAAGAGGTAGAAGACCAAACTTGAGCTACTTTAGGGTATTTGGAAGTAAATGTTATATTTTAAACACTAAGGATTACCTCACTAAGTTTGATCCAAAATCATATGAAGGAATATTTTTAGGATACTCACAAAATAGTAAAGCATATATAATACTTAACAAACACTCTATGAAAGTAGAAGAATCACTAAATGTAACATTTGATGAAACACCACCACCTCCTAAAACATTACCTTTAGAAGATGATGACTTAGTCGAAGATGAAGCTATTGAGGTTAGTAAAACAAAACCCATAGGAAATGATAATGAAGACATTGACTTAGGAAATAAAGAAATTGTAAATATTAAAGAATCTAGATCACATCCATTAGATAATATAATAGGACATCTTAACCAAAGAACCCTTAGGTCACAAGCCCAAGATAAAAATAACTTCTTTTGTTTCCTCTCAGCAATAGAACCTAAGAATATTAATGAGGCATTAAAAGATGAAAGTTGGGTTATAACTATGCAAGAAGAATTAAATCAATTTAAGGCAAATGATGTTTGGGAATTAGTCCCAAATCCAATGAATATGACCATCATAGGAACTAAATGGGTATATAGGAATAAGTTAGATGAAAATGGAATAGTAACTAGGAATAAAGCTAGGTTAGTTGCCCAAGGTTATAATCAACAAGAAGGAATTGATTATGACGAAACTTATGCCCCCGTAGCTAGACTAGAATCTATTAGGATATTACTTGCCAATGCATGTGCCCTAGATTTTAAGTTATTCTAAATGGACGTGAAAAGTTCATTCCTTAATGGTTTTATCAATGAGGAGGTTTATGTGGCACAACCTCCAGGATTCATTGACTTCGCAAAACCTGATTATGTTTATAAGTTAAAGAAAGCTTTGTATGAACTCAAACAAGCTCCCAAAGCTTGGTATGATCGATTAAAAATTTTCTTATTAAACATGATTATTCCATGGGAATGGTAGATAACACTCTTTTCACTAAAAAGAAAGACCCAAATCTCATCATTGTTCAAATATATGTTGATGACATTATATTTGGATCGACTTGTCAAGACATGTGTGATGAATTTGCCAAAATCATGCATGATGAGTTCTAGATGTTATGATGGGTGAACTAAACTTCTTCCTAGGATTACAAATAAAAAAATTAGAAGATGGAATATTCTTTTACCAATCTAAGTACATTAAGGAAATGCTTAAGAAATTTGGCCTAGAAGACTCAAAACCCATGAAAACTCCCATGTCTACGGAAGTGAAACTCACAAAGGATGATGAAGGCGAGTCCGTAGATAACACCAAGTATAGAGGAATGATAGGTAGTTTACTATACTTGACGGCAAGTAGACCCCATATCATGTTTAGTGTCTGCCTTTGTGCCCATTTTCAAGAGGATCCCAAAACCTCTCACCTAGAAGTGGTTAAGCGTATCTTCCGATACATTAAAGGCACTATACACTTAGGATTATGGTATCCTAAGGGATCCGTCATAGAAACCATCGTCTATGCGGATTCGG
This sequence comes from Artemisia argyi, assembly GCA_030686995.1. Lineage (NCBI taxonomy): Eukaryota > Viridiplantae > Streptophyta > Magnoliopsida > Asterales > Asteraceae > Artemisia > Artemisia argyi. The sequence continues at coordinate 152,809,914 of CM060702.1, read as the reverse complement.
ATCATACGGGAGACTACATAGATAGAAAGAGCACTAGCGGTATTTGCACTTTTATGGGATGTTTTCTAACATCTTGGTTTTCAAATAAGCAAACCGCTCTTGCTATTTCTACCACCGAAGCCGAATATGTAAGCGCTGGAGAGGCATGTCAACTAGCACTATGGATGAAACAAGCTCTCATAGACTATGGCATTAGGTTAGAAAATGTTCCCATTATGTGCAATAACAAAGGTGCGATAGATTTAAGAAAAAATCTGGTGCAACAGTCTAGGACTAAACATATAGAAATACGCCACCACTTCCTTAGGGATAATGTACAAAAAGGAAACATATCTATAGAAAAGGTTGCATCGGAAGATAACATTGCGGATATATTCACTAAACCCCTTAAGCGTGAATTATTCAATCACTTGCATTTAGGATTAGGAATGATGGAACAAGTTGACTAAATTCTATTGCATTTAGACAAATTTTTTCTCTTGCATAAAATTTACTTTTCTTCCACTTCTCCATTTCTGAGTCTAGGAATCTATTTCGCACAAAATTAAAGATTTGTAAACCTCATTTTCATTGCATATACTCTCTTGTAAAACCCAATCAAAGTTTCTTGAAAACTATTCTCACATCTAGGAATTACATGAACATCATTTTCCTTGCATTGTTGACAAATGCTAAAAACCTTTTTCCTAAATTATGCATAAACTCTCACATAAATTGTCAAAGTATATAATCTAATATATATCATTGACATTCATGAATCGAGTAAAAATCAAATCAAAGAGATTTTGGATTGTTTCTTAGGAAATTTATTTTTCTTTGCATTTAGGAGTTGAAATAATCACAACTCCACATTTGTTGCATATAGGCTCACACTAGGACAAAATCACTCATAATGTTGTCATCTTGTTTCATCACTAGTTTTTGACTCACTAGTTACCTTTGCCTTTGATCTAAGATAGTTTCCCTAGGAAGATTAAGTGCCCTTGCCTTTGCTTGTCTCCTCTAGCTTATTATTAATTGCTTGTTTGCTCTTTTACTTAAGTGTTTTTGCATGCATGCTATATCATGATTAGATTAGATGCTATATTGCCTCAAGGAATTGAACTTGCTTGAATCCAAATCCAAAAACACAACCTTTCTGCAAATTTTCTGCCAAAAACCCAATTCTGGAAATCTGGAAGTCACCAGATGGGCGGCCCCCTTAATTATGTAAGGCGGCCCCCTTAATCATTAAGGGGAACGCCCCCTAATTAAAGGGACAGGCCATCTGATGGTCGGGTTTACATAATCTTTTCTGCTTTTTAGCCCATTTCAACCTACATTTCCCAATTTTCACCAACATATTTTATCCTAATCTCCCAAACAAACTTTATCCATCCATAAACACACAAATCTTACACTATAAATATCCTCAATCTTCATAACTCTCCATTCATCCCATCATGACCTCTCCAAACAAACCAATACCAAAAGCCTCAAGGCTAGCAAGGATGACGGAAAAACCCGTTTGGCGAAGAAAAAGCCCTCAAAACAAATCCATGATAACCAATGAAGTTGGAAATCACTCAACACCTCCAACTACTTACTTCCCAAAATTTACACCAAACCCACAAGGACATTCATTTGATCCTCTTTACAAATCAAAAACATTTTCCAAACATCTTCTTTCATGCCAAACTACACATCTCAACCTCCAACCACTTATAATAATCCGTACAAGTTTGATCAACCATCAAACTATAATTCCAACTACACAAACCCAATTCATCCATATCAACACAATGATTCTCTCCACATTGCCACAGAAAAGCAAAAGTTCCGTGATGAAATAAACCAAATCCATGATCTTAGTGATCTCCTTGCTATGCATCTTGCACAACGCAACAAAGGGCAACCTCCATCATCACCCTATGCAAATTGCCTACCCCACTCTCTCAACTTGGATCAAGTTACAAACCACACTCACTTTTGCCCTTGTTGCATCTTCCTTCAAAAACAAATTCTCTACTTGAGTGAAGATATTTATTGGATTGAATATCTTCTCACTCGTTCTCACCCAATACCACCCTTAACTCGATACAACATAGTGAGATCCACCTCTTCCGCACCATACCCCACTCCATATCCCTCTCCATCAAACAACTAAGCTCTATGCTTATGTTCCCCTCTAGCAAATAAAACACTCAACCATGGGTTGCAAGCAAGTCCAAGTGTTCTCTTCGGCAATATAGGACAATGTTGTTTTTTTGTTTTATTGTAATCAATATGCTTCAAGCATATTGAATGTTGTTATGATGATCATTTCTATGATTTTCTCATATATGCTTGAATGAATCTATTTTTATTTGCATAATTGTTGCTTTGCATATATATGTCTTGTTCTCCTTACATATTTTTTGTAGCCAAGCTTTTCATAGCTCGTTTCCTTGCTGCTCTCAAATGAGGGGGAGCATACATCAAGGGGGAGCTTTCTACCCATTTAACTTCTTTTATGAAGCTTACTCGGTTTAACCTTTTTGATTTTACAAAAAAGGGGAGAAGAGAATATTAAACTCTAAATTACTTGTCTAAAAATAAATTTTTAGATCTAATAAGTTTAAGGTTTTATAATAATCAACAAGGGGGAGATTGTTGACATAAATAGTGCCTAAAAACATTATTAACATATTATCAATACCTCTATGTTTTGATAATTACAAAACATAAACTCATTGAACTAAAATTTATGACATAAACAAGTATTTCGTGATTAATATTCTCTTTACATCCAAATCACTTAAGGTATGTACAAAAAAAGTGTTTATTGCAATCTATGATCAAAAGAAATTTTTTTCTAAGTCATTAGAACTTTTATAAAATGTCATAAACATTTTATATCTTTTATAAAACATTTTTGGAATTAAAAGAATATGTTTAAATCACTATAAATTTATGATTTCAAATTTCCAACCAAAAATGAAAAATTTTATCTAGAAAAACCTTCCCCACAAGAAGACAAACTACTCCAACGTTCTGGAGGGGGCGGCCCCCTTAATTATTAAGGGGACCGACCCCTAATTAAGGGGACCGGCCACGCTCCAGAATAGTAGTTTGTTCCCCTATAAATACTAGTTCATTCCATGGATTTTTCTCACCTTTTGCACTCCTAAACTTTCTGTTCTAGATCTCCATTTCCATTCTCTTAATCCTTTGATCATACATACATAAATCTTTGTTTCAAAGTGTTCCAAACATCATCCTCTCAAGTGCAAGAGAAGAATACTTCTATTCTCCAAGACAAGAAGTATTACAACTTGTTGTGACCTCCACATCAAAGTTGTTAGAGCATCATCAATAGTATCTATCTCTTTGTGTAATTAGTTGTGAATATTTGATAGTAGATAGTTTAGCTAGCTATATAGATAGTGTGATTGGTTAGTTGTTTGTTGTGAAAGAGAAGAGTTAGGAAGTAGATTGTAGTGAAGAAGATTGGTGTGAAGTAGATAGGTGTGAAGTAGAAAGTTGTGAAGAAGATGCGTGTGAAGTAGATTGGTGTGAAGTAGAAAGTTGTGAAGTAGATTGGTGTAAAGATTGATTGGTGTGTAGAGGTTGTGTAGAAGTTGTGATTAAGTTGTGAAAAAGTTGTGGTGTGTACATTGGTGTGTAAGGTTTTCTTCGGCAAGGAAGGTGTCCTTGTAGCCGAACCACTATAAATCTCTTGTCTCGCAGTTCGATCTTTCCATCTCTCATTCATTTCTTTACTTACATAATTATTACTATATCGTACATATTTATTGTTGTTGATATTGTGCAAGATTTGAGATCACATATTATCGAATCTAAATTTTTGAAAATAAAGAAAACACTCAAACAATCTTTTGTAACAAATTAAAAAGACGTAAAACTATTCAACCCCCCTTCTAGTTTTCCACCATTGGTATCAAGAGCCACGTCTAGCAATATTTTTAAAATATATTGTATTTTAAAACTTGTAACGATCTATGGAATCTGAAAAATATTTAGAATGGCAATCTATGCAAAGACCACCACTATTTGAAAGTGATGGATTTTTATATTGGAAAAATAGATTCAAAAGTTATGTGAAATCAAAAGATCTTGATCTTTGGCATGTTATTACCTTTGGTGATTTTCCTCCCACTCAACAAAATCCGGAAACTAAAAAGGATGAAATTGTACCTTTTGAAAAATAAAATAATGATTTGAAAAAGAAACTAGCTAAAAATAATGAAGCTAAAATGGTAATTTATAATACGTTACCACGTAAAGAATATGAAAGAATTTTTATGTGTAAAACCGCCAAAGAAATTTGGGAATTACTACTTATTACTCACCAAGGTAATAGTCAAGACAAAGATAATAAAATAGATCTTCTTGTACAACAATATGAACAATTTACGATTCCGGAAGAGGAATCAATTGATAATGCTTTTACTAAATTTAACACTGTTATCACAAGTTTAAAAGCACTTGATGAGACATTCACTAGTAAAAATTGTGTTAGGAAATTTCTTAGGGCATTGCATCCAAAATGGCGAGCTAAGGTCACGGCAATTGAAGAATCAAAGAATTTGATGACGTTATCACTTGATGAACTTATTGGCAACTTGAAGGTCCATGAAGAAATTATAAGAAGAGATTCGGAAACAGTCAAAGTCAAGAAAGAACAAACCAAATCCATTGCTTTAAAAGCTAAAAAGGAACCTAGTGACGATGATGACTCAAGTGACGAGAGTGAAGACGAAGAATATGCAATGGCCGTAAGAGAATTCAAGAAATTCTTCAAGAGACGAGGAAGATTCACTAGATCACCACGAGATGAAAGAAAACCGTTCTAAAGAAATAGAAGTGATAACTACGGGAAAAGAAAGTGCTTTAGATGTGGAAGTCCAAATCATCTCATTGGTGAATGTCTAAAGCCACCGGGTTATGAAAATCAAGGCACCTTTGTTAGTGGAACAAGCAGTGATAGTGACAAAGAAGAAGTGGAAAAACCAAGAGACGAAAAGTGTTTTGTGGCAAAAGCAATAGACAAAATATATTTAGGAATTGACTTGGAGCCTGACGAATGGATCAAGGATAGCGGATGTTCGAGGCACATGACGGGGAACCGCAAGCTATTTTCTATGTATAAGGCATACAATGGAGGTAATGTTATTTTCGGTAGTGACTTGCGTGGAAAAATCATTGGCAAAGGTACGATTCTCCAGACTCACTTACTATTGAAAATGTTGAGCATGTAGATAATTTAACATATAACTTGTTTAGTATAGGCCAAATATGCGATAATAAATGTAGAGTTACCTTTACCGAAAAGGATAGCGAAATAGTTAAGAATGGAAAGATTATAGGTAGAGGAATTAGGAAAGGAGGCATATATGTTATGAAACTAGGAAACAAACCTGAAGAGAGGATATGCCTAACAACCCTAGACGAAAACTCCACATTGTGGCATAGGAGATTAGGACATGCAAACATGCAACAAATACAATCTTTGGCCTCTAAAGAACTAGTTAGAAACTTGCCTAACCTAAAATATGACAAGCATTTTTGTGATGCATGTAAAATTGGAAAACAAGTTCATGCTAGTCACAAAGCTAAGAATATAGTATCCACTACTAGGTTCCTAGAATTATTACATATGGATCTTTTTGGTCCATCCGCTGTGCGGAGCTATGGAGGAAACAAGTATACCTTAGTAATAGTAGTTGACTATTCACGATACACGTGGACTAGGTTTTTAAGTGACAAAACCCAAGCCTTTGAAAAATTCGAAATATAGTAAAATGATTCAAAATAAATTAGGATGCACAATAGTAGTCATTAGGACGGACCATGGTAGGGAATTTGACAACGAAGTTCAATTCGGAAAATATTGTGACTTAAATGGAATATCTCACAATTTCTCCACTCCTCGTACTCCTCAATCAAATGGCGTAGTAGAATGAAAAAATAGGTCACTACAAAAAATGAGTAGAACAATGTTAAATGAACAATCCATCCCACAAAAATTTTGGTGTCACGCTGTAGATACATCAACATATATTATTAATAGGGTATCAATTAGGAGAATTCTAGGAAAAACTCCTTATGAGTTACAAAGAGGTAGAAAACCAAACTTGAGCTACTTTAGGGTATTTGGAAGTAAATGTTATATTTTAAACACTAAGGATTACCTGACTAAGTTTGATCCAAAATCATATGAAGGAATATTTTTAGGATACTCACAAAATAGTAAAGCATATATAATACTTAACAAACACTCTATGAAAGTAGAAGAATCACTAAATGTAACATTTGATAAAACACCACCACCTCCTAAAACATTACCTTTAGAAGATGATGACTTAGTCGAAGATGAAGCTATTGAGGTTAGTAAAACAAAACCCATAGGAAATGATAATGAAGACATTGACATAGGAAATAACGAAATTGTAAATATTAAAGAATCTAGATCAAATCCATTAGATAATATAATAGGACATCTTAACCAAAGAACCCATAGGTCACAAGCACATGATAAAAATAACTTCTTTTGTTTTCTCTCAGCAATAGAACCTAAGAATATTAATGAGGCATTAAAAGATGAAAGTTGGGTTATAGCTATGCAAGAAGAATTAAATCAATTTAAGGCAAATGATATTTGGGAATTAGTCCCAAATCCAATGAATATGACCATCATAGGAACTAAATGGGTATATAGGAATAAGTTAGATGAAAATGGAATAGTAACTAGGAATAAAGCTAGGTTAGTTGCCCAAGGTTATAATCAACAAGAAGGAATTGATTATGACGAAACTTATGCCCCCGTAGCTAGACTAGAGTCTATTAGGATATTACTTGCCTATGCATGTGCCCTAGATTTTAAGTTATTCCAAATGGACGTGAAAAGTGCATTCCTTAACGGTTTTATCAATGAGGAGGTTTATGTGGCACAACCTCCAGGATTCATTCACTTCGCAAAACCTGGTTATGTTTATAAGTTAAAGAAAGCTTTGTATGGACTCAAACAAGCTCCCAAAGCTTGGTATGATCGATTAAAAGCTTTCCTTATTAAACATGATTATTCCATGGGAATGGTAGATAACACTCTTTTCACTAAAAAGAAAGACCCAAATCTCATCATTGTTCAAATATATGTTGATGATATTATATTTGGATCAACTTTTCAAGACATGTGTGATGAATTTGCCAAAATCATGCATGATGAGATTGAGATGAGTATGATGGGTGAACTAAACTTCTTCCTAGGATTACAAATAAAACAATTAGAAGATGGAATATTCTTTAACCAATCTAAGTACATTAAGGAAATGCTTAAGAAATTTGGCCTAGAAGACTCAAAACCCATGAAAACTCCCATGTCTACAGAAGTGAAACTCACAAAGGATGATGAAGGCGAGTCCGTAGATAACACCAAGTATAGAGGAATGATAGGTAGTTTACTATACTTGACGACAAGTAGACCCGATAGCATGTTTAGTGTCTGCCTTTGTGCCTGTTTTCAAGAGGATCCCAAAACCTCTCACCTAGAAGCGGTTAAGCGTATCTTCCGATACATTAAAGGCACTATACACTTAGGATTATGGTATCCTAAGGGATCTGGCATAGAAACCATCGTCTATGCGGATTCGGATCATGCGGGAGACTACGTAGATAGAAAGAGCACTAGCGGTATTTGCACTTTTATGGGATGTTGTCTAACATCTTGGTTTTCAAAGAAGCAAACCGCTCTTGCTATTTCTATCACCGAAGCCGAATATGTAAGCGCTGGAAAGGCATGTCAACAAGCACTATGGATGAAACAATCTCTCATAGACTATGGCATTAGGTTAGAAAATGTTCCCATTATGTGCGATAACAAAGGTGCGATAGATTTAAGTAAAAATCCGGTGCAACACTGTAGGACTAAACATATAGAAATACGCCACCACTTCCTTAGGGATAATGTACAAAAAGGAAACATATCTATAGAAAAGGATGCATCAGAAGATAACATTGCGGATATATTCACTAAACCCCTTATGCGTGAATTATTCAACCACTTGCGTTTAGGATTAGGAATGATGGAACAAGTTGACTAAATTCTATTGCATTTATACTAATTTTTACTTGCATAAAAATTATTTTTCTTCCACCTCTCCATATCTGAGTCTAGGAATCTATTTCGCACAAAATTAAAAATTGGAAAACCTCAAATTCAATAAAAATCGAATGGATATAAATGAAGCAAATATATATAAAATTTTAATGTCGTATATAATGAAATTCTCAACTATCATTAGTTAAAACCTGTTGACTCTTCGCCGCCTTAGCTTGCTTTTGCAAGGTTTCACTAGAGACCAAATGTTTTCGCTTCGTTGGTACTAATTTTAGTCCAGTATTTTGTTCACTAATATTTGGTATCATAGTTGGTGGTGTAACCTGTAGAACCGATTTGTCGTGGCTTAAGCATTTTCGTATGTCCGATAGTTTTAACAGGTTCCTATATGTATATATAAAACACGGTACATTAGTCATGTCGTAAAACTAAAAAAATCAAAGGTGGATTATTACTTACCACTGTTTCCATTACTGGTACGTTTTCCAAAGTTTCAATGGCCATTGGAGTGGTCACCTGCAATATAAATTAAGAAATACAATGGTGTTATCATTAGAAAATGAAATTGATAACAACATAAAAAATGGCTTACATCTGAGTCTAATGGCAGTTTCTTTCTACAAAAAATATATGGGAAATGTAAGAAACCAAGGCACTAATAACGCTGCATAATATAAGATCTGCCAACCATGAAACAGTAAAAATATACATGGGTTGGCTTTGGTGACTGAGATGGAGCATACCCACGCCTCGAAAATGAAGTGTGTCTGAAAATACAGCTGAGGGAATTTTTAGTCATGCATCCCATGTATCATACTCACCCATGAAAATAGCATGCAGCCCCTGCAAGAAACAAGTAACGTGTGTAACAATTCGCAATTTCAGGTTAACTTTTATTCCCGAAAATTTCACTATTCACTTTTTACTATTCACTTTTTACTATTCACTTTTCACTATTCATCTCAGAAATTTTTATTTCATATTCTCGTAAGTTAAACTATTTTAACGTTAATCCGAGAGTTTGACGCTCGTCGGATCATTTCTGCAAAAATCACAAAGCCGTGTCCGAGATTTACTTTTAGGTTTAAACATCATTCCAGCATCCCGATATGTCCATAAAACATTATAAACAATAGAAATATGATTTTCTCTCATTTTAGGACAATTCCAAAAGTTTTGGAATTTTACGTTTTTCAGTTCAGCGTTTTACGCGAATTGCGCGTTTTAGACCCGTGTTTCCAATTTTTAGTAGGGTTTTAGCACCCGATAGAACCTACCACTCATTTTATATTTTATTATGGAGTATATTGATAAGTTCTAGCATATTTATAAGTTTCATATTTTTAGGATACCCGGTTTTACGTTTCGTGACTTAACAACTTACGGTTAGCAACTTACGGAGTCAAAACTAGCTACATAAGTAGGATAATACCATCAAAAGTCCACACTTGCTCCCCAAGACTTATGAACCGCCACTAGGGGGGGGGGGCATTCACACTTGTGGCATCATCTCATGACTTTAGCCATTAGATCATACTTATTTACAACTTTGTCTCCAAGTTTAAGCACTTTCCTAGCCACCTTCCTAACCTCCTTTTCATAGTATAAATACAAGCTCATTTGCTTCCTTTCTTCATCAACAAAAACGCCATAACATAAATACCTAGCACCATGATCCTTTGATCTTCAAACTACAAGTTACACTACAAAGTTCAAGGTCTTAGTATTCTCTACCTAGTTCTTAAGTTTGTTTGGTGATTCCATGGTTGAATTAGGAGCTACACAAGGTTACTAGGGCTGAAGTTAAATGGTTTTCACAAGGGTTATATCAAGGCTAGCAAGGGTTACAAGAGTTATGGTGAAGGGTTTACAAGCTTAGGTTTAGTGTCCTAGTTCCATACTTGACTTCCTTTCTTTAGAAAGCCAAAAGTTGTAAGCAAACCCTTATACACTTTCTTGCTCAATATCATTTTCATACTTATTATGGTTCTTTCATGCTATATATGTTCTTGTTATTGTGTTCATGATGTTTAAAAATGGATAAAACGAGTATTGGTATACATATGTTAACTTATGACAAGTAAACAAGCAAACTAGTGATTTTTATGGAGAACCACGACCAAAATAGTATAACTATGATATTTGAAACTTACTTACTGTTATAAAGGACTTCAAAAAGGAAAACATAGCAATTTGAATCACCCAAAACGAATACACGAGTCAAAAGATACGGCCATAAGAAGTTAGCGAAACCAAAACGCCGAAACTGCCAATACCCTACTGTTTGCATTCTGCCATTTTGAAAGTCACCCTTCTGCTCCAATTCATCAAAAAGTTAAAACACGAAAGTTGTCCGGAACGACGTTTTCGTTCAGGAACAAAGAAGCTCGAGCCCTGAAAATGCTTTCTGAGTGATAATTTCTTCAAATTCTTAACAGCCCATTTTTAGACCAAAGTTACTATATAATGATTATATTTAGATGAGACCAAGAGGTCTAATGACCTAAAGCCGAGACCACAACCATGGCTAAAGCCAAGGTTGAGTCTCAAGACCATGGTAACAATGACCAAGGTCACGGCAAAGCCACGGCTAAAGACCATATAACTTTTAAAGATCAAAAAGCTTATATATATATGTTATCAAATATTACAATAGTAGGGAGCCTCATGTGAGGAGTTCATTAAGTAAGCCGTCGAGATGAGTTGTGGATTTATGAATTAAAGTGTCCTGGCTCCTCGATCGTTTACTCCATGACTTCTGAATTATGTCGGCCTGAACGGTAGTAAGAGATGTACAACCTATACATGTTTCATAGACCACTTATATTCAAAGACTTACACTATATACTAAGTACCACATCATGAACATTATGCAAGACATATATAGGCAATTCATCGTATTCTTAGATGTTACTCCAAACCTAAGTCGCAACGTTCTATTATAGGCTGCTCTTAGAGACTTTCGCGATTCGATTAACACTTTCATTTCACATCACTTAAGCTTAAGGTGAGTCATAGCCCCTACTCTTTTCATACTTGTTTTAACTCTTGGGGGGGATACATGCTCAACTACTTGCTTACTTGTACAAATACTCAAAACATTTATACTTGATTGTTTTATACTTGATTGTCTTATACTTGATGGCATTATACTTGATTTCATACATACATGACTGTCTTTCATCTTTGGGAAGTGGCTCCCAGTAAACTTTTATCTTTGGGAAGTGACTCCCAGTTTTCTTTGGGAAGTGGCTCCCAGTTGTCTTTGATACATCCTAACATTTACGAATGTTGGATACATCATAAAAGTGAGGTCTTCGGAGATGAAGTAGAGACTCACTACTAATTGCTTAATTGTCTTGATGAACTTATACATGTCTTTATTATACTATATGTTAGCAGTGGGTTGTGAACACACAGGTTACAAGTCTCTTATGGCGGGACTTGTAACTGAGTGGATTCACAATGCCTTTGCTATGTGAACATTCTTTTGAGGCTTTTTCAACTGTTTTAAGACGAACTCTATGAACTCACCAACCATTGTGTTGACACTTTAGCATGTTTATCTCAGGTTAGTAAGGCGATAGCTAGTGCGTGGAACTTAGAGTCAAGCTGCATATTCTGAAGACTTACGCTTTTATCATTTACCATTCAAAACATTTTGTATACATTTATGTATCATACTTTGGAATCTCATGTTTGTAACTTTGAATTCATTAATCGAATGGTAACTTTTCAAAACGTCTCATTTAGAGTTCGTTTTCTATAACTTGTACTTTGTATTATGAAGTAGCACCCCTATGACACAGTCTTCCGCTGCGGTATTTTGGGGGTGTTACAACGTGATTAATGCTAACATAAAAGACGACAACATTAGATGTCCCAAATATAAGTTTAGCCTCAAAAATAAACATACGGGTTGCATATCAACTCGAGCAACAAATAATATACAATTGGTTGCAATTTTATACAGTGCTAAACGTGGAACGAATAAATGTCAAACACATTACCAAGCAAGCAAATCACTAACATTTGGTACAAATGAAACAGTTTGACAAAAAGCAACCATATTTGAGTTAATTTCCTATATAACAGATGTTATGTTAATCTTTTGATAGATAACTTACACAACTACGATAAGCAAACTCCAATTATTTAGCAACATCCTCCGGGAGTGGAAACCAATCAAGACTCCCTTTACGAGCAAAACAGTGGCCTCTTAGAACACGTTGATTGTCTCCATTCCAATAAACATGAAAACTATGTCGTCTTAATAAGTCTACCTTCAACGATTACAACCACAGGAATTTATCTCAAAAACATGTTTTAGGCTAGTTTAATCCACGAAAATCAATGTAAATCATTTTATATTCGATTACATGTTTAAGAAAATATAAATTAAATATGGGTTTGAACATACCCATGAACAGAGTAGGATAGGTGAGATGACTGTGATGGTGGTGGATGTGGTGGTTATCTCGAACCAAACAACCGAAGCAAACAAAGTCTCCCATATAGTTCCCTTGTCTTGATGACGGTGATGGCATGGAGAAGCGATGGTTGGTGGAACCACGGCGAGATAAGGCGGTGAAGTTTGGCGGTGGTGTGAGTCGGTTCTAGAGAGAAGGAGAATAGATGAATAGATAGAAGATAGATCTGACTAGTGTAAGTGTTAGTGTTTTGATTTTGGGGGAAAAAGGGAGGGATCTTGAGCGGGAGATTGAAATTTTTTGGGGAAAAACTAGGGGCGGGATCCTACTAGTGTAAGTATTAGTGTTTTGATTTTGGGGAAAAATGAGCTTGAAATGTTTAATGAGTTGAGCTCAATCATATATAAGTTCGACTCTGTAACAATTCGCAATTTCAGGTTAATTACTACTCCCGGAAAATTCACTATTCACTTTTACTATTCATTTTACTATTCATTTTCCTGAAACTTTCCCGAAAGTTGATTTTTATTTGATATTCTCGAGTGATAAATCATTTACATGGCAAATTAAATGTTTGACATTCGTCAGATCATTTTCGTGAAAGTTATTAAGGAATTACACGTTTTAGGGTAAAACGTCATTCAGAAATTCTACGCACAACGAAACTCGACCGCGTTAAGTGACCCCGCATCAGAAAAATGTTCGACACACTCATGATTTATTTGAGAATTAATCGTGACTGAGAAAAACATGACCAAAATAAGCCTCGGCCGTCAAAAACTGGAATTTTCAGTTTTTAAGCGTTTTTACTCAGCCGTAACCTTAGCCTATACCTGCACCGCGTTTCTAATACGATTTGAGTTTTCACCTTATTAGAAAAAGTCAACATATTTTTCCCTCCTCCTTTGACCAAAAATCATTCCTTCATTTTATAAGTCATTCCTTGATTTTTAGGCTTACGGTTTGATGTCTAAAAGACATTTAATACCAACCGACACTAGACTGAGCCCAGTCTAGACATTATAAGTCATTTTAAATTATTTTTAGCACATTAGAAAAGTAACATTTTACTTTTCTCAATTTTACGCAATATTCGTACATTTTTGCGTATTACGCGTTTTAGACCCGTATTTCCAGTTTTAGCAGGGTTTTACCACCCAAATGGAACCTACCACTCATTTTATATTTTATTATGGAGTATAATGACATGTTTAACCATTCTTCCAAGTTTCGTATTTTTACGATACCCGGTTTTACGTTTTGTGACGTAACAACTTACGGTTAGTAATTTACGGAGTCGGAACTAGCTCCATAAGCTTAGATAAGATCATCACAAGTTAAACCTTCCTCCCCAAGCTTGTGAACCGCCACTAGGGGGGGATTCACACTAGGTGGCTAAATCTCATGCATTTAGCCTTAGGATGATTACAAGTGTAGAACTTGGCCACCAAGGGTTGACAAGTCATCATATGTAACCTCCTCATGGACCTATAAAAGCCCCCTCCCCTCCCATTGTTGCCGTGCACCTCCAACACCAAAACCATTCCATACTTAGCTTAATTCCTTCCAATTTCTAGCAAGGTTCAAGTGCAAGTTCAAGGTAGAAACTCTAGTTAGGTTATCATTCATCAAACACTTCCATAACCTCATATACTTGGTGATTTCTCTTGAGTTTGAATCCACTCAAGTCACCTCAACTTTCATCATCTCTCTTTCAAGATTACAAGAGTAGAAAGATTGCATGAAGTGAAGTGGGTTGAAGCAAAAGTCTATCAAAGTCCTATCCTTACATGTTAACTTCCTTTCTTATTTGAAAGCCAAAAGTTGTAAGCCAAACCCTAACATGCTTCTTGTTGAATGATCATGTTCATGTTATTTACATATTATTCTTGCTATATTATGTCTTGTATGCATGTCCATGATGTATAAAAGTGAGTAAAACAAGTTATTGTACATGATTGATAAGACAAGTTAATAAAACAAGTAAACTAGTGACTTTCTTGGTATAACCTGATCAAAATGGTAAAATTATGATATTGGATCATTACATATTACATTAGAGGACTTAACAAGGAAACCATAGCAATTTGAATCACCCAAAACGAGTACCCGAGTCAAAAGTTATGACGATTTGAAGTTACCAAAGATTTTCGGCAAAACTGCCAAAACCATACTGTTTTGCATTCTGACTTTTTGAAAGTCACCCTTCTGGTCCGATTCATCAAAAAGTTAAAACACGAAAGTTGTCCGGAACGACGTTTTCGTTCAGGAGAAAAGAAGCTCGAGCCCTGAAAACGCTTTTCGAGTGATAATTTCTTCAAATTCTTAACAGCCCATTTTTAGACCAAAGTCATTACATATAGGTTATGGTTTATGAAGACCAAAGGGGTCTTATGACCTAGAATCAAGACCACAACCATGGCTAGAGCCAAGGTTGAGTCTCAAGACCATGGAACAATGACCAAAGGTCATGGCATGGCCATGACGAAATGACCATGTAAGCTTACTTAGGCGTAAACATGAAACAAGGAGTTGACGATAACTTGAACAAGCAATTTGGATCTACTTCACTTAAAGGAACCATGAGATATTAAAAAGAAAAATGGTCATACAAGACTTATGAAACTACCCCTAATAACAATCTTCATGTACTAATAAACTTTCCTAAGTTTATTCAAATATCGGACATGTAACTTTTCGGATCAAAACTTATATCTATATATTTCATCAACTACTACAATAGTAGGGAGCCTCATGTGAGGAGTTCATTATGTAAGCCATCGAGATGAGCTGTGGATTTACGAGTTAAAGTGTCCTGGCTCCTCGAACGCTTACTAACATGACTTCTGAATTATGTCGGCCCGAACGGTAGTAAACGATATATCAAAACATACATGTTCATGAATCTTTTCTTTCAAAGACTTACAATATACATCTTACCACATCATGGACTATAATGCAAGATATATATATATATATATATATATATATATATATATATATATATATATATATATATATATATATATATATATATATATATATATATATATATATATATATATATATATATATATAGGCACTACTTCATATTCTTTACTCAAATCCTAAGTCGCAACATTCTATTATAGGTTGCTCGTAGAAACCTTCACGATTCAACCGTTACATTCATTACTTGCTATCTTACTTAAGGTGAGTTCATAGCCCCACTTTCCATTACTTAATTGTTTTACAAACCCTTGGGGGGAATACATGCTATTTTTAACCGAGCACAATGTTTTTAAATTGTATGCTTGCCTGATTGTTTTATTATCACTAAGTACCAGCCTTGCTAAACCGAGATCCTTTATTATGAACCATTTAATCACTAGCAATAGTGAGCGCGAATATTGTGAATAGGCTTATTGGGATTGACGAATCCCATTTGTATTGACTAAGTTCAAACAAATGCACTAATATTTGAGATTTAGGTATGTTAGCAAAGTACCTACCAGGATAAATCTGCCGATCGATATTGGTACACGTTAACGTTTTGGTGTCATAAGCTTAGTGTATAATACATTTTATGGGCGTATAATAACGTAGCCTACCTGTTTTGTTTTCCAAACATTGGTGTGAGTCTACAGCTCACACTACCAACATATTGTGTTCAAACATTAAACAAACTCTATGAATATCACTCAACCTTTGTGTTGACCTCTCAAGCATGTATTTCAGGTTCATGACGATCAAGGATGGCACGGAATGGCACGGATACTCAAGAGGGCTATAAATTTTATTATCATTCAAAAACTCATTTAATGTAAACTGTAAACATGGAACCATTTGGGACCTCATTTTGTAATCTCTGATATTTATATAATTTGAATGATAAATCTTTTAAAACGACTCAATTAGAGTTCGTTTTCTATTATTGTGACTATTGTGCCGTCGAGTAACACCCAGTTTGAATTCCGCTGCATCCATGAATTGGGGGTGTTACAGATTGGTACCAGAGCCATGGTTATAGAGAAACGGGTCTAATTGAGACCTAAACTATAACCACACATACACGCAAAAACATTTTTATAGCCTTCCGCTCTCCGTGTCTTCCATCCTCCAGACGATTATGGACTTAGTAAGCATGTTATGATACACAAACATATTAGTATATTCATATATACCCATTTTGAGCATTTCCCCGTAAGCATTAGTATATTGATATATAAACTCGGTTTATTTTCAATCATTTATCTAAACAATGGACTAAACATATCTGCGTATGCCTATTCTAGGGCATTACGACACAACCAGATTCTCCCAATCATGTTCCTACTCCAACATTTTATGTCCAAGACATTGTAACTGATTGCAATGGTCTTTCCTATTTTCCAATACACTGTATTATACAATGGTCTTAATCATTTCTCAAATGTTTTGAGTCACACAATGGTTTAACCTACTTCCCAGACATTGTGAATTGCACAATGGTCTAACCTACTTCTGAGACATTATGAATTACACAATGGTCTAACCTACTTCCGAGACATTGTGTTTTGCGCAATGGTCTCTAGAATCATTCCATCACATCATCAATATCATTTCATATGACATCAAAAACCCATCACAATCTATCGATTTCTAAATAGAAATATGATATTTATAAAGGACAAACAAATCCATCACCTACAAAAGCTGAAGTTCAGCTCTACATTTATCAAAGTTTTCTTCTGAAACCTTCATTGTTAAAAGTTTGTGATCCTGGCCAAGTACGTTCTATTTTAGAACTACTTAAAACTTCCTTTCCATACGTACCTACCCTTACTATCTTCTATGCAATGGAATATGAAAACATACGTTACAAGTCTTGTATGGGCGGGACTTGCAACTTAAGGGTTTGACATCGCCTTTGTTTAGTGGACAGTTTCCCGAAAGCAACAGACATATCACAAGTATACCTAATTTAGGTATTTGAAAATTTTATCGAACCTTGGCTAAATATAGACTAGTCCCCTATATTTAACCTAGGGACAGTGGAATATAGTCTGACTAACTATATTCGACTTAAAATTTCCAAATACTGAGAATAGTTGTACTAGGGTTATGTTTAGATTGATTTCCTACATGAACACGATAAACCACCATAATACATTAAAACAATCTAGAGACACGATAGTGCCTTACCACTCAGTAAGATCTTAACACCTTATTTGTATGATCTAAATTCATTCTTGAAAATTTTCATTTATGAGATAATCCGAACTACTATCTTGGGATAGTTATCAATTATTCTCTTCATCCTGTAGAAGTACTATCCTATTTAGGTCCTAAGGATACCATCCCGTCATAAACCTTTAAAATTTCTTAAAATTTTAAAGCAAACTTGACATCTCTACCAATATTAACATTAAGCATACACTACGCACTTTTGTTCATCAACATATCACAACATTACCTTCACAACCGTGGCAAACACAAGCTCATTAACAGATCTTGATGCACTTTTAAAGCTCAAATCATCCTTAGTACACCACAAGCACCCTCATCAGCTTTACAAGATTGAATATTCATCTTGTACTTTTGGAACACCAGTATCATCTCGTAATACACTACCTTGTAACTCACCGGCTAAGTATGAGTGTTGTGTTGGGAATTCTTAAGTAGGATGATTTGTAATTATTTGAATGGATTGGGATGCCTTTTCATTTAAATTGTAAATCACCGAACCATAAGTTTATATTTCCGTATTTACATTGTTTGGGAAGCCTCTCTATGTAAATAAAGAATTATAAACAAGTGGGCTTATTCGTATCCGAAATAACATAAGTATGAAGTCAATAAACACTAGGTACAATAACAGATTACCTACTAAACTATGATTGCAACTAATATCCCAATTTCCATTGATATACAACTACTATATCAATTCCTATTAATATTCGACTGCTATATCAATTTCCTTTGATATTCGAACATTATATGAATCTCTATTAATCACTATTACCCTACCTACATAAAAGTAAGCCTCATCCTACGCCATACACTAAAATGACAAATCAAACTGCATCACTGGTAATCCCAGACTTTAGTCCTCATAAGTAACCACACCTGTTCATCGACACACGACGCAGACCCCTAGAATTCCAAGTCGGAGACAGGGTTATGCTAAAGGTATCGCCTTGGAAATGCTTGATATGATTCGGTAAATGAGGAAAACTAAACCCAAGATACATCGGACCATTCAAAATCCTAGCCAGGGTTGGCCATGTGGCGTACAGACTTGAGCTTCCTTCAGAACTCGGTAGTGTACACCCCACTTTCCATGTATCTAACCTAAAGAAATGCTTGTCGGATGAATCACTAGTGATTCCACTCAATGAAATTCAACTCAATGACGATCTTCAATTTATTGAGGAACCCGTAGAAATCATGGACCGAGAGGTCAAACAACTCAAGCAAAGCCGTATTCCAAATGTCAAAGTTCGTTGGAACTCACGACGTGGTCCTGAATACACATGGGAACGAGAGGACCAGATACGTAAGAAATACCCACATCTTTTTACCAACAAAGTTTCTACTCCCAACGCAAATTGATCTCTGGGACGGAGCTCTCATATGGGGTGGAGACTGTAACAATTTGCAATTTCAGGTTAATTACTATTCCCGGAAAATTCACTATTCACTTTTACTATTCATTTTTCCCGAAACTTTCCCAAAAGTTGATTTTTATTTGATATTCTCGAGTGATAAATCATTTCCATGGCAAATTAAATGTTTGACATTCGTCAGATCATTTTCGTGAAAGTTATTAAGGAATTACACGTTTTAGGGTAAAACGTCATTAAGAAATTCTACGCACAACGAAACTCGACCGCGTTAAGTGACCCCGCATTAGAAAAATGTTTGACACACTCATGATTTATTTGAGAATTAATCGTGACTGAGAAAAACATGACCAAAATAAGCCTCGGCCGTGAAAAACTGGAATTTTCAGTTTTTAAGCGTTTTTACTCAGCCGTAACCTTAGCCTATACCTGCACCGCGTTTCTAATATGATTTGAGTTTTCAACTTATTAGAAAAAGTCAACATATTTTTCCCTCCTCCTTTGACCAAAAATCATTCCTTGATTTTATAAGTCATTCCTTGATTTTTAGGCTTACGGTTTGATGTCTAAAAGACATTTAATACCAACCGACACTAGACTGAGCCCAGTCTAGACATTATAAGTCATTTTAAATCATTTTTAGCACATTAGAAAAGTAACATTTTACTTTTCTCAATTTTACGCAATATTCGTACATTTTTGCGTATTACGCGTTTTAGACCCGTATTTCCAGTTTTAGCAGGGTTTTACCACCCAAATGGAACCTACCACTCATTTTATATTTTATTATGGAGTATAATGACATGTTTAACCATTCTTCCATGTTTCGTATTTTTACGATACCCGGTTTTACATTTTGTGACGTAACAACTTACAGTTAGTAATTTACGGAGTCGGAACTAGCTCCATAAGCTTAGATAAGATCATCACAAGTCAAACCTTCCTCCCCAAGCTTGTGAACCGCCACTAGGGGGGGATTCACACTAGGTGGCTTAATCTCATGCATTTAGCCTTAGGATGATTACAAGTGTAGAACTTGGCCTCCAAGGGTTGACAAGTCAACATATGTAACCTCCTCATGGACCTATAAAAGCCCCCTCCCCTCCCATTGTTGCCGTGCACCTCCAACACCAAAACCATTCCATACTTAGCTTAATTCCTTCCAATTTCTAGCAAGGTTCAAGTGCAAGTTCAAGGTAGAAACTCTAGTTAGGTTATCATTCATCAAACACTTCCATAACCTCATATACTTGGTGATTTCTCTTGAGTTTGAATCCACTCAAGTCACCTCAACTTTCATCATCTCTCTTTCAAGATTACAAGAGTAGAAAGATTGCATGAAGTGAAGTGGGTTGAAGCAAAAGTCTATCAAAGTCCTATCCTTACATGTTAACTTCCTTTCTTATTTGAAAGCCAAAAGTTGTAAGCCAAACCCTAACATGCTTCTTGTTGAATGATCATGTTCATGTTATTTACATATTATTCTTGCTATATTATGTCTTGTATGCATGTCCATGATGTATAAAAGTGAGTAAAACAAGTTATTGTACATGATTGATAAGACAAGTTAATAAAACAAGTAAACTAGTGACTTTCTTGGTATAACCTGATCAAAATGGTAAAATTATGATATTGGATCATTACATATTACATTATAGGACTTAACAAGGAAACCATAGCAATTTGAATCACCCAAAACGAGTACCCGAGTCAAAAGTTATGACGATTTGAAGTTACCAAAGATTTTCGGCAAAACTGCCTAAACCATACTGTTTTGCATTCTGACTTTTTGAAAGTCACCCTTCTGGTCCGATTCATCAAAAAGTTAAAACACAAAATTTGTCCGGAACGATGTTTTCGTTCAGGAGTAAAGAAGCTCGAGCCCTGAAAACGCTTTTCGAGTGATAATTTCTTCAAATTCTTAACAGCCCATTTTTAGACCAAAGTCATTACATATAGGTTATGGTTTATGAAGACCAAAGGGGTCTTATGACCTAGAATCAAGACCACAACCTTGGCTAGAGCCAAGGTTGAGTCTCAAGACCATGGAACAATGACCAAAGGTCATGGCAAGACCATGACGAAATGACCATGTAAGCTTACTTAGGCATAAACATGAAACAAGGAGTTGACGATAACTTGAACAAGCAATTTGGATCTACTTCACTTAAAGGAACCATGAGATATTACAAAGAAAAATGGTCATACAAGACTTATGAAACTACCCCTAATAACAATCTTCATGTACTAATAAACTTTCCTAAGTTTATTCAAATATCGGACATGTAACTTTTCGGATCAAAACTTATATCTATATATTTCATCAACTACTACAATAGTAGGGAGCCTCATGTGAGGAGTTCATTATGTAAGCCATCGAGATGAGTTGTGGATTTACGAGTTAAAGTGTCCTGGCTCCTCGAACGCTTACTAACATGACTTCTGAATTATGTCGGCCCGAACGGTAGTAAACGATATATCAAAACATACATGTTCATGAATCTTTTCTTTCAAAGACTTACAATATACATCATACCACATCATGGACTATAATGCAAGATATATATATATATATATATATATATATATATATATATATATATATATATATATATATATATATATATATATATATATATATTTATAGGCACTACTTCATATTCTTTACTCAAATCCTAAGTCGCAACTGATGCGTGGGAATCGCACCTTGCTTTACCTCTCGAGGGATCTCGAGAAGCTTACAACCCCCACCAGGCAGTGTACCTGATCGTTGTAGTATAGTATAGTGACAAGTACCGGGGGATTGATCGTTCAGCTTAGGAATAGTGTTGTTAGGTTTAGAAAACCTAATTAATAGTTCTAGAGGTGAGGGATGATTATTTTTGTGTTTTTATATTTTTATGAAAGCAGTTAAAATCTCGGTTTTTGGAGGAGTGGGCGGAATTAGTTGCTAGTCAACTAACCCAAAACTAATATATAATCAAAATAAAATACTGAAAATGAAATTAAACTAAATTATACTAATGTTGTGAGCAGTAATTGGAGAAATTGTGTTTACTTAGACTTCACTACTCCCTAGATATCTTTTACACGTTAATTACTTGTTATACTTGTATGGATGACGGATTGTATTCCTTAATACCATTCGTGGGGTGGCATACATAACTCCCCAACTCTATGAGCTCTTATCTCCTCCTACACCATGACCCAGCACAACTATAGGGATTGTAAACAGTGGCTCATGCATTAAATACAACCAATAAAGACCTAGTACGCCTCGGTTCATGTTTCTTAAGACGTTCAAGCATGTTACCATTTGGAGATCTGCCAGTTTTCTTAAGCCTAACATATAAATCATTCATCCAAGAACAAGAATAAAAAAGTAATCAACACATAATCAACATCTAGGTTTCATTAGATCTAAGCAAACACAAGAGAGATCTAGCCTAGCATAATTGAATTGAGACAAGAACAAGAGATAAACAACCAACACATAGATATATTGATTGAATTAGAAGAACACTTATCTCAATTACAATGCAAGGTATCAAGGGTTTGGAACCCTTGAAAAACCTGTAAAAGAGGCACCAAATTCGTCTTTAGGGTTTCACCAAAACTCCTCCTTTTAATGTAAAAACTAGAAAACTATATATAGGAAAACTGGGCTGACGGTGTCAAGACAAGCATGTGACGCCGTCACCTTGCCGCCAAATACTTCCTCGGACTGCCTTGATCTACTTATGACGGCCTATGTGACGCCGTCACCACCTTCGGTATTTTATTCTTGGGACTTTGACGCCGTCAGGATGGATTTTGACGCCGTCATCAACTACGGTGTTTTATTCTTGATGTCTGACGCCGTCAGGGTGTAACTCTTGACGTCGTCACCTAGTGTCTTCAGCATGGAAAATTGATACTTTGCCGTTTTCTTCACTTTTATGCTCCAAAAACGTCCAAAATGGTTTTTTTTTCCAGAATTCACTCTCCAAACACCTAAAATCACAAAAGGAACGATTTAGGGCAATATTTGATCAAATAAAGTCGGATTCGGGCTTAAATGACCCCCTAAAAACGGATCATTTTTCGCCTCATCATATACCCTTACACTTTAGATTTGCATGTCCTCAAGCAAATGCGCTTTTATTCTACTCAAAAGACAAGTTAGGGGTCATTTAACACTAATATAAAAGTAATTACAACAAATAATCGTTCCACTAAAGACCAATAGACAAGCACGAAGGTCATACACAAGCACCTCACAAATAGTGTTTAGATACTCACATCTCTCGGGTGTAATAAAGTAATATAACATTATGGAAATGGAAGATATCTCTCACTACCTGTCATAGCAAAATAGATTACCATAGGCTTGGGAAAGGATCAAACCTCCACCACATGGCGTAAGCACCTAGGATAAACTATCAAAGAGGTCTTTTAAAGGGTTGTAACGTTAGGTGTAGGGATATGAAATACACGGTTTTGTTGGATGAAGGAAGTTTTACTGGTGGCGAGTTAACAATCTTGGTTAATTACATGTACAAGATGGCGTTGCTAAGCCAAGACTAGACTCGACTTAAGCTAACAAATGAAAAATAACAAAAACATAAAATGAACATAGAATGAAACGGGATGGTAGTCCGTATGTTTTTTCTCTTTTTTTTTTCTTTTTTTTTTTTTTTGTTTTTTCGATTTTTTTTTTTTTTTTTTTTTTTTTTTTTTTTTTTTTTTTTTTTTTTGCATACACTCTTACCCTACCATCCAAAATAATACATCATAGGGGATGAGAATTCCCCTTACACTTGAATCTTTACATACTTTACATTAAACTAATCTAATGACTCGAATTAAGAAAATCAAAACACTTGGAGCACTTTTAAGATTAACGTATATATGGGGGTAATAAATGATGTTCTTCCCCATTACTCCATAAAATAAGTACTTACCCATGAGTCCCAATCGTCCCAAAACAATATGTACAAGGATATGACTCGACTTAGCAACTATGTAATCAATTAGAAAGTTAACTTAGGGTTTAACAAATAACAATAATGCACTAAAAATGAGCGCATACACGGAAGGCTAAGGCGATTTGGTTGTACATTTAAGTGGGGTGTAACAAATTCTTCCTTTAAGTAAAATGCTTAAAGTTAGAAACGAAAAGATAGGCTCGGAGGGGTGTACTAGGGGTTTCGTGTACTAAAAATGAGTACAACGCTAAGGGTGTGGGAAAAATTAGTTGACTTAACTAGCCAAGTAATATGACTTAAATGGTCAAGTAATTATGATACGGGTTTAACACAAGGGTGATCCTAATGCCTCTTATCATGTAGTAAATCCTACTACACGAATGTAGTCTCACTCGCGGTCTCGGGATGCATCACTAACGCAAGTTCTAGAATCTAAATGCTACCGGTACACTCATAAGCACTAATGAATGCTTTTCATATCAAATCTAAAGGCGAACCTCACATTTTTGGGTGGAAAATTTTTCTGAATATACGGTTATGTGCAAGTCATACAATCTCCTATCCATGAGACGCTTGCTATGGCTAATGTTTCACTCCTAAATGTTGTAAAAAATTTTAAATTTGGCGCTAAAATTACCCTAACAAGTATTTCTCGTAGTTTTATTACACATCTACTATCAAACAAAACAAACTCAAGCGAAAGTGCATATGTAAGGTATCATCTTTTTACCCTCCCCTTACACTTAAGATGAACATTGTCCCCAATGTTCAAGTAAAGAATGTAAAAGTGAAAAAGTAAAAAGAATGAAATCAAATACTCCCTTGATTCGCTCGGTATGGATTTTAGGTTGACCAGGTTAAATCCTCTTCGAAGAAAACGAACAATCAAAGCTTCCCTTCCAGAATATAAATCATCTTCTTGTCAAACATAACCTGTAAATCCTGACAACAATAGACAAGGCAACCTCGCGTAAAATCGGCGGCATCCTATATAAGTTACTAAGTCCTAGAAAACAAGGTAAGATATAATGCTTGTGGAATGAAGTTTGAAGATTTCCTGGAGATTATAAAACTTAATAATTCACAAAAACCATAAGACTCCGTTAGAAAAAACAAAACCGGTAAAATTTCCAGATTTTTAACTCCTGACGCCGTCAAGAGTAATACTCTGACGCCGTCAGAATGGACCTGCAGAAATTCTTATGTTGAGTTTCCGGAAAATTTCTGGAAAAACTTCGTCCTACTTCCTGGAAAATCCTGCAAAACTTCATTATGACTCAATACAAGCATTTGACTCTAACAAATACGAATATACATGTTCATTTAATATTGTGGAGAATCATGATCGGTTTGTTTCTTGAAAACATATTTGGGGTTTCCCCTTACACTTATCTTTTGCAAAAATACCTTTAGGTTGGAGTTAAGACTAGGCCAAACAACATAGTAAAGTATTTCCACATTTTAATTGAGAAACATGATCAACCAACAATAAAAATAAAACATGCATACGGAAGCAAATAACTATCAAACAAATAAAATCACACAAAACATGGGTTGCCTCCCAAGAAGCGCTTTTCTTTATTTACGAGTCTTGTAGCTAGACTCAAAGTCATGGGTTATCATGTGATTCGGGTGAGTTCCTCATTGAGGACATCTTTGGGATCGAACTTAGGTTTCAACTTCCTATCGGTTTCCTTAGTGTGGTATGACCTTTCAAACTTCTCTCCATCCGGATCATACAAGGTCATTCTAATATGCCATGACCCGTCACCTTCTTTAGGTGGCTTGTCCCACCTCCATTTACACTTATCCCCCTCTCTTTTCCATTTATTCCTTTCTATGTTAATGGGCATCACGCTTAATAACTCAATCATTTTCCTAAAGACTAACGGGTCCTCAAAGGGATCTAGCTCTTCATCTCTAGCTATGAGTTGTTCTACCGAATGTGTCTTTTCAACAAAGTCTTTTTCTAGATAGAATGGGCATTGAGGTCCTATAAAGTTCCTTTCTATCCAAGGTCCATATCTAGATGGTCTCCTATTCATCTCTACCCAATGCGGTGTTGGTTCATCATCACAATCATAACTATGCTTCTTAACATCATACACCGACCAAGTATCGCCATCTCCTACCGCTATCTTGGATTCCTTGCAATCTATCATGGCACTAGCGGTTGCTAAAAATCCTCTTCCTACCAATAATGGGCATGTAGTGTCACTAACCATGTCTAGGACGTGAAAATCCGCTAATATAGTTAACCTTCCTACGTGAATAACTACATCCTTAATCATTCCAACCGGATGGGCAATACTCCCATCCGCTAGCCCTATCAATACCCCCGTTTCCTCTAACTTTCCTAGCTTAAGAGCGGTGAATAAGGATAAGGGAATCAAGTTGAGGCTTGACCCTAAATCGGCTAGTGTGTCGAAAGCTTCGGATCTTCCTATCTTACAAGGCAAAACAAATATACCCGGATCATCAAGCTTTTTAGGCAACTTGTTTTGAACGAAGGCGGTCCCATTTTTACCTAGCTTACACTTCTCATATTTTTCTAGGAGGGCACTATAGTAAGGAGCACGCGCTAAGACATCAATGACGGGGCGTTCAAGGTGAAGTTCTTTGAATTCATCGTCAAGGTCTTGCGTAAGAGGTGTTTCAACTATGCTTTTGACCGGCTCTATAGTGGGTGTTTTAGTTGATTGGTCCTTTTGGGGAACTTGGTTTTGTTTGAAACACGTGCTCGTTGATTTAACCGAGTAGTATTGTGGACACGAAGTGGGTGACGAAACTGAAGATATTGCATTAACGTTTAGTTTCGGATTCTTGATGGTGTCGCTTGGGAGTGCTCCCATTTCTCGGTCATTGAGAACTTTCAACAATGCATCAATTCTAGTGGTCATCTCGCTTTGCTTTTGTTTGAAATCGGCTTCAAACTTAGATATGTGAGCTTCTTGAGATGCCATGAACTTTGACATCAATCCTTCAAGATTGTTGGTACTACCATAGTTGTTAGAAGGATTGTTGTTGAAAGTACGGTTGGATGGTGGACCGTTTGGTTGGTAATGATTAGGTGGGTTGGATGAATTGGGTTGATTTTGTTTCCACCTAAGGTTTGGGTGATTTTCCCATGAGGGGTTGTATGAATCACCGTATGTGTTTGGCTCGGGCTTGAAAGTGTACCACTTATCTCCCGCTTCGTCGGTACGCGTGGATGCGTAATCCGCAAAAGCTGTTCCGGGGAGTTCCACACAATCACGAGTGTCATGGGGACCACTACATAATTCGCATGAAGAAGTGATTTTGTTCTCTTGGCTTGAATGCTTCGGAGCTTCGTAAGATTTCATGAGAAACTTGACTTGGTCCTCAAGTTCCATGATCCTACGGTCGGGAGTGCTAGAATTGTTCGAAGGCAAGGATATTGCCTTGACCGTTTTGTTCAAGTCACGGGGATCATTCCAACTTTCGTTGTCATAGAGAGCAAGATCTTCTGTGAGTTCCCATGATTGTTCCGCACTAAGATCACGTAGCTTACCAATGGCCGATTGGTCAATGGTTCGCCTCGTGGAGATGTCGATATGGTCATAGAAGATTTGGACTTGGAGCCAAAGATCTATGCCATGATGAGGGACTTTTTGGAGTAAGTCCTTGAAACGAGTCCATGCTTCATAAAGAGATTCATTTTGACGTTGTTGAAACATCAAGATGTCATTCCTAAGCTTAGTAGTTCTCCCCGGTGGGAAAAATTGAGCAAGGAAACGAGTGGTGAGATCATCCCATGTGGTGATGGATCCCGCGGGTAAACGCTCAAGCCATTGACTAGCTTGATCCCGTAGAGAGAATTGGAATAGGCGTAAACGGGTAGTCTCTCTAGTTTCAACACCTAGGTCTATGGAATCTACGATTTTGAGGAAGTCCTTAAGGTGTTGGTTTGGATCTTCAGAACGAAGTCCATGGAATGCACATCCGCTTTGCACCAACCGGATGGTGTCGGATCGCAAGGGGGTCACATTGGCTCCGGTGAGCTCAATGGTGTTTCGGTAGCCTTGATGGCTAGGTCGGGAGTACTCTCCTAAGGTTCGGGGCCTAAGGGGTTCTAGTGGTGGGTTTTGGTGTGGTGGGATGACGGGTTCAAAGATGTTACCACCTTCCATGATGTCGGATGGTAAAGAGTTACGAACAAAGGCACGAAGAAATAAGATAGACTAAAGAAGACCTAAAAATAAAAATAAAAATCTTACTAGAAAGGAATCTAGCAGGTAGACCTAATAAAAAGAAATCCTAACCTAGACAATAACTATTCCCCGGGCTGCGGCGCCAAAAACTTGATGGCGCCGCACTCTTTTGCAAAAGATGAGAAATAAATGTAAAGATAGACAATCCCCGGCAGCGGCGCCAAAAACTTGATGCGTGGGAATCGCACCTTGCTTTACCTCTCGAGGGATCTCGAGAAGCTTACAACCCCCACCAGGCAGTGTACCTGATCGTTGTAGTATAGTATAGTGACAAGTACCGGGGGATTGATCGTTCAGCTTAGGAATAGTGTCGCTAGGATTAGAAAACCTAATTAATAGTTCTAGAGGTGAGGGATGATTATTTTTGTGTTTTTATATTTTTATGAAAGCAATTAAAATCTCGGTTTTTGGAGGAGTGGGCGGAATTAGTTGCTAGTCAACTAATCCAAAACTAATATATAATCAAAATAAAATACTGAAAATGAAATTAAACTAAATTATACTAATGTTGTGAGCAGTAATTGGAGAAATTGTGTTTACTTAGACTTCACTACTCCCTAGATATCTTTTACACGTTAATTACTTGTTATACTTGTATGGATGACGGATTGTATTCCTTAATACCATTCGTGGGGTGGCATACATAACTCCCCAACTCTATGAGCTCTTATCTCCTCCTACACCATGACCCAGCACAACTATAGGGATTGTAAACAGTGGCTCATGCATTAAATACAACCAATAAAGACCTAGTACGCCTCGGTTCATGTTTCTTAAGACGTTCAAGCAAGTTACCATTTGGATATCTGCCAGTTTTCTTAAGCCTAACATATAAATCATTCATCCAAGAACAAGAATAAACAAGTAATCAACACATAATCAACATCTAGGTTTCATTAGATCTAAGCAAACACAAGAGAGATCTAGCCTAGCATAATTGAATTGAGACAAGAACAAGAGATAAACAACCAACACATAGACATATTGATTGAATTAGAAGAACACTTATCTCAATTACAATGCAAGGTATCAAGGGTTTGGAACCCTTGAAAAACCTGTAAAAGAGGCACCAAATTCGTCTTTAGGGTTTCACCAAAACTCCTCCTTTTAATGTAAAAACTAGAAAACTATATATAGGAAAACTGGGCTGACGGCGTCAAGACAAGCATGTGACGCCGTCACCTTGCCGCCAAATACTTCCTCGGACGGCCTTGATCTACTTATGACGGCCTATGTGACGCCGTCACCACCTTCGGTATTTTATTCTTGGGACTTTGACGCCGTCAGGATGGATTTTGACGCCGTCATCAACTACGGTGTTTTATTCTTGATGTCTGACGCCGTCAGGGTGTAACTCTTGACGCCGTCACCTAGTGTCTTCAGCATGGAAAATTGATACTTTGCCGTTTTCTTCACTTTTATGCTCCAAAAACGTCCAAAATGGCTTCTTTTCCAGAATTCACTCTCCAAACACCTAAAATCACAAAAGGAACGATTTAGGGCAATATTTGATCAAATAAAGTCGGATTCGGGCTTAAATGACCCCCTAAAAACGGATCATTTTTCGCCTCATCAGCAACATTCTATTATAGGTTGCTCGTAGAAACCTTCACGATTCAACCGTTACATTCA
The DNA here is from genome assembly GCA_030686995.1 of Artemisia argyi. NCBI lineage: Eukaryota > Viridiplantae > Streptophyta > Magnoliopsida > Asterales > Asteraceae > Artemisia > Artemisia argyi. The sequence goes on along the minus strand of CM060702.1, from coordinate 152,779,971 downwards.
TTACTTGCTATCTTACTTAAGGTGAGTTCATAGCCCCACTTTCCATTACTTAATTGTTTTACAAACCCTTGGGGGGAATACATGCTATTTTTAACCGAGCACAATATTTTTAAATTGTATGCTTGCCTGATTGTTTTATTATCACTAAGTACCAGCCTTGCTAAACCGAGATCCTTTATTATGAACCATTTAATCACTAGCAATAGTGAGTGCGAATATTGTGAATAGGCCTATTGGGATTGACGAATCCCATTTGTATTGACTAAGTTCAAACAAATGCACTAATATTTGAGATTTAGGTATGTTAGCAAAGTACCTACCAGGATAAATCTGCCGATCGATATTGGTACACGTTAAAGTTTTGGTGTCATAAGCTTAGTGTATAATACATTTTATGGGCGTATAATAACGTAGCCTACCTGTTTTGTTTTCCAAACATTGGTGTGAGTCTACAGCTCACACTACCAACATATTGTGTTCAAACATTAAACAAACTCTATGAATATCACTCAACCTTTGTGTTGACCTCTCAAGCATGTATTTCAGGTTCATGACGATCAAGGATGGCACGGAATGGCACGGATACTCAAGAGGGCTATAAATTTTATTATCATTCAAAAACTCATTTAATGTAAACTGTAAACATGGAACCATTTGGGACCTCATTTTGTAATCTCTGATATTTATATAATTTGAATGATAAATCTTTTAAAACGACTCAATTAGAGTTCGTTTTCTATTATTGTGACTATTGTGCCGTCGAGTAACACCCAGTTTGAATTCCGCTGCATCCATGAATTGGGGGTGTTACAGACTCGAGTTATTGTTGAGTTCTTGAGCTTGTAAGTAATATAAAATATGTTTTTTTAAGTGTACTAAGTGTAAATATTTATTTATGAATGTATCAAGCTTTTCGTGCTGAAGTCAAACCAAATTCAATTCTTAGGTTATATTATATTTCAATTTTAATTTGTGTAAGAAAACACATCTTTACAGATAAATCTAGCTTTTCGAGTCAAGCTCAAGCCGAGTTGAAACTTTCTTGATCCCGGATAACATGATCGAGAGGGTGATGGAGGCTTGACTGTGATGGTGGTGGATGTGGTGGTTATCTCGAACCAAACAACCGAAGCAAACAAACTCTCCCATATAGTTCCCTTGTCTTGATGACGGTGATGGCATGGAGGATCAATGGTTGGTGGAACCACGGCGAGATAAGGCGGTGAAGTTTGGCGGTGGTGTGAGTCGGTTCTAGAGAGAAGGAGAATAGATGAATAGATAGAAGATAGATCTGACTAGTGTAAGTGTTAGTGTTTTGATTTTGGGGAAAAAGGGGCGGGATCTTGAGCGGGAGATTGAAATTTTTGGGGAAACATTAGGGGCAGATCTTGAGATCTTGAGCGCCTGATTAAAATTTTAGAGATTGAAAGCCTATCAAATGAGCTTGAAATGTTTAATGAGCTGAGCTCAATCTTATATAAGTTCGACTCGAGTTATTCTTGAGTTCTCGAGCTTGTAAGTAATACTACCTCCGTCCCATTTAAAGTGTCCACTTTCATAATGCACAAAGTTTCAGGAGATTCCACTAACTAAACTCTCCACCAATCAAATATTACTTTTACCCACTAAACTCTCATCTTATTGGTTGGAAGGTACAAGTGGACACTTTAAATGGGACATGCAAAGATTCCATTGTGGACACTTTAAATGGGACGGAGGGAGTATAAAATATGCTTTTTTTAAGTGTACTAAGTGTAAATATTTATTTATGAATGTATCAAGCTTTTCGAGCTGAAGTCGAACCGAATTCAATTCTTAGGTTATATTATATTTCAATTTTAATTTGTTTCAGAAAACACATCTTTACAGATAAATCTAGCTTTTCGAGTCAAGCTCAAGCCGAGTTCAAACTTTCTCGATCCCGGATAACATGATCGAGAGGTAGATGGAGGCTTGACTGTGATGGTGGTGGATGTGGTGGTAATCTCAAACCAAACAACCGAAGTAAACAAACTCTCCCATACAGTTCCCTTGTCTTGATGACGGTGATGACGTGGAGGATCGATGGTTGGTGGAACCATGGCGAGATAAGGCGGTGAATTTTGGCGGTGGTGTGAGTCGGTTCTAGCGAGAAGGAGAATAGATGAATAGATAGAAGATAGATCTGACTAGTGGAAGTGTTAGTGTTTTGATTTTGGGGAAAAAGGGGTGGGATCTTGAGCGGGAGATTGAAATTTTTGGGGAAAAATTAGGGGCGGATCTTGAGATCTTGAGCGCCTGATTAAAATTTTAGAGATTGAAAGCCTATCAAATGAGCGCCTGATTAAAACTTTAGGGAAAAAATGGAGGCTTGACTGTGATGGTGGTGAGGTCAACCTTTAATGAGTTCGACTCGAGTTATTGTTGAGTTCTCGAGCTTGTAAGTAATATAAAATATGTTTTCATCCTAAAAATCCTGCAAAACATTGATTGTGACTCGATACACGCATTTGACTCAAACAAAATGAGTTATGGTAGGCATGCAAGTTCATGTATCCGATTTTACAAGGAAACTGCATGTTAAAGAGCGAGACTATTAAGAAAATGACATTATAGCTAGTAGGATCTTACGATCCCAATCTGATCATATGATCATGATCTTGCAAAGATGAAAATGATCCTGGGTAGGATCTGATCCCAATCTTGAAAACCTTGCATCTTACCATATGTACTCTTTGGGCCATTTTTTAAATACAAGATACACTAAAATACAAATGTACGTACCTTTAATACTTTTAGTTTTTAAACTTTTAATACTTTTAGTTTTTATACTTTTAATTATTTTAAACTTATCTATACATCTTATAATGCATCTTTGACTCTCTCTCTCTTTCAATTTTTTAAGATGTTCATTTATACATTTTAAGTAAATACAACAAATTAAGCTATATGTACAATCAATTTAAGCATTAGCACCTATACACATTGACTGGTCAACACTTATAATTAATATATATAATATTTAAAATATCTTTTCAATTAAAAGTATCATTTATAAACCACAATGTACAAACAAATCAAGCTGCTAAACACTTTCTTCATAAAATTTGTAAGACATTTTATGCATAATTTTTTTTATAAGTGGACTTGGTCACTCAGATAATATATCATTTTCTCATAACTTCAACAGTTTATCATGCATCTAAAAATATTTTCGCTATCTATAAAGTAATTTTCAGCGTAAGTAAATACTACTAGTAATATATAGAGCGTTCGTCAAAACTTTAATTACAGGGTACCTCCTGCCGCAACACGCGTATGCCCCGCTAGTAATATATAACATATGGAAAGCTTATCAAATACACATCACTTATAATATATAATATTTACAAAGCTTATCAAACACACTTCACACACTCCAACATATACTTAATACTCACACTCACACTCACACACAGCTCTACCTTGTTCTTTCTTTCTCTCTCTCACTACTACACCCTAAGTTTGACCCTAAGTTAGATCGGAAGCATATGGTAACATACTTAGATCGCTTCTATATTGACCCTAAGTTTGACAGATGATTTGGTTTATCTGATTATTTAGTTGTTTTTTTGGTTTATCTGGTTATTTCATTGTTTGAGTTTATTTAATTAGTGTTATTTAGTGTTAGGGTTTATGTATGATCTGTATATTTGTGTTTTTATTGTTAGGGTTTATAGTTGTTTTTTAGTTTTAGTGCGAATATTTAGGCTAAAACATCCAAGTATCAAAGATGGAAGAAGTATCAAGGATGGGTGAACCGACACCACTTTCAAGTATGAACATAAACTTGTTCTGGTGTTGTTCATCCATTATTGATTCATCTTTGTTCTTTGTCAAGGATGGGTGAACCGACACCACTTTCAAGTATGAACATAATATGTATCTGTATCAAAGATGGAAGAAGTATCAGTGATGGATGAAAAGACACCACTTTCAAGTATAAACATAAACTTGTTCTGGTGTTTCCATTATTGATACATCTTTCCTCTTTGCCAAAATACAGAAACAATGAAAATATTTTATCTTAGGATTAGGTTGAAGTACAATAAACATATCAAGAACATAAAGAGTTTTTTCATGTATTTAGTTACAATGAAAATATTTTCATTGCATTGTTGATGTAAATTTAATATAATTTCATTGATTCATGATTAGCTCTCTAATGTCGTAGGACCTACATAACTAATATGTATGTTCGTCACATTTAAGTGAACAATATAAATGATAGTAAGAATTTGGTTGCTAAGAACTTAAAGCTCAATTATCAGGGCAGATCTATCTAACGATGTAGATGGGTTCCATCGCTTTAACTGGACCCCATTTTCTAACGATGTTTAATGGTTCTTTCAATAATCAAGATTAAACATCGTTAGAAAATGGGGTCCAATTAAAGCGATGGAACCCATCTACATCATTAGATAGATATGGCATGATCATTGAGACGTCTTTAATGCGATAATGATATAGTGTGTATTGTTCATGACAGGCCACACTCCTTCATTATCGCATTCAAGATGAGTGATGTTACTTAGACTCTAATCTTTACTCAACATTTGTAGATTGTTTGTATCACTATGTTTGCTTTATATATATGTATGATGTATTTTTGATATAAGAATTATGTTGCATCTGTATTGAGAGAATAAGGAAGAAAAGTGGTGGATGTGTGTGCGAATATTTAGGCTAAAACATCCAAGTATCAAAGATGGAAGAAGTATCAACATGGGTGAATAGACACCACTTTCAAGTATGAACATAAACTTGTTTTGGTGTTGTTCATCCATGTTGATTCATCTTTGCTCTTTGTCAAAATACAGAAACAATTATCAAGTATAATTTGTAGGTTCGATACTTGAATTTAGCATCTTCGTCTTCTAGCATGTTGGTAGGTTAGAGATTCAAGGCTGAATAATATGTTGTTGTTGGCTAGGGTTGAAAGGATGGTAGTTCATTGCATTGTTATTATAAGTTTAGTATGATTTCATTCATGCACGATTAGCTCTCTAATGTCGTAGAATCTACATAATTAATATGTATGTTCATCACATCTAAGGGAGCAATATAAATGATAGTAAGAATCTGTTTTCTAATAACTTAAAGCTCAATATTAGGGCAAATCTATCTAAAGTTGTAGAACGGTTCCATTACTTAATTTGGAAAACCTCTACTACCGTTATTAGACGGTGTCCAAAAAACAAAGCAATGGAACCTTTCTGCAACTTTAGATAGATCTGGCCTGATCATTGAGACATCTTCAATGCGATGATGATATAGTGTGTATTGTTCATGACAGGTGATACGTGGGGATCTCACCATGCTTTACCTCTCAAGGGATCTCGAGAAGCTTACAACCCCCACCAGGCAGTGTTCCTGATCGTTGTAGTATAGTATAGTGACAAGTACCGGGGGATTGATCGTTCAACTAGGAATATTGTCGCTAGGATTAGAAAACCTAATTACTAGTGCTAAAGGTAATGGATGATTAATTTTGTATTTTTATATTTTTTTAGAAAGCAAAGTAAAATCTCGGGTTTTAAGGATATGGGCGGAATTAGTTGCTAGTCAACTAACCCAATACTAAAGATGCAATCAAAATAAATTACTAGAAATGAAAATAAAACTAAATTATACTAAGCTTGTGAGCAATAAGTGGAGAAGTTGTGTTTACTTAGATTTCACTACTCCCTAAATATCTTTTACACGTTAATTACTTGTTATAGTTGCGTGGATGACGGATTGTATTTCTTAATACCATTCATGGGGTAGCGTACTTAACTCCCCAATCCTATGAGTGCCTACTTCACTCCTATGTCGAGCTGGCTAAGAAGCTCCTAACATGGGATCATTAGAATTTACTCATGCATTAAATACAACCAATAAAACCTAGTGCCCATCGGTTCATGTTTCCTAAGACGCTCAAGCATGTTACCATTTGGAGATCTGCCAGTTTTCTTAAGCCTAACATTGAAATCATTCATCCAATACAACCATAAACAAGTAATCAACACATAATTAACATCTAGGTTTCATTAGATCCAAGCAAACACAAGAGAGATCTAGCCTAGCATAGTAGAATTAAGACAAGAACAAGATATAGAAAACCAACACATAGACATATTGATTGAATTAAAAGAACACTTATCTCAATTACACTTATAAGGTTTCAAGGGCTGAAAACCCTTGAAAAACCTGTAAAAATCGTATTCGGTTCGGCCTTAGGGTTTCTCCAAAACTTCCTCTCTTAATGTGTGAAAATTAGAAAACTATATATAGGAAATAGGGTCTGACGGCGTCAAGATGAAATAGGTGACGTCGTCATCTCGCCGCCAAAAGAATTCTCGGACTGCCTTGATCTACATCTGAGGCCGTTACGTTATAACTTTTTCCAGGCCATCATGTATTTTACTCTTCCTTGTGACTCCATCATTTCTGTACTGGGTCGTCACGGAAATTACTCTTGACGCCGTCAGGAAGTTACTCTTGACGCCGTCACCTACTGTTCCCAACTTGGAAAATTGAGACTTTGCCGTTTTGTTCACTTTTATGCTCCAAAAACGTCCAAAATGCCTTCTTTTCCAGATTTCACTCCCAAAGTACCTAAAATCACAAAAGGAACGATTTAGGGCAATATTTGATCAAATAAATTCAATTCTGGGCTTAAATGACCCCCTAAAAGTGGTTCATTTTTCGCCTCATCATATACCCTTACACTTGAGATTTGCTTGTCCTCAATCAAATGCGCTTTTATTCTAGTCAAAATACAAGTTAGGGGTCATTTAACACTAATATAAAAGTGATTACAACAAATAGTCGTTCCACTAAAGACCGAAGACAAGCACGGAGGTCATACACAAGCACCTCACAAATAGTGTTTAGATACTCACATCTCTCGGGTGTAATAAAGTATAAATTACAATATGGAAACGGAAGATATCTCTCACTACCTGTCATAGCAAAATAGATTACCATAGGCCTGGAAAAGGATCAAACCTCCACCACATGGCGTAAGCACCTAGGATAAACTATCAAAGAGGTCTTTTAAAGGGTTGTAACGTTAGGTGTAGGGATATGAAATACACGGTTTTGTTGGATAAAGGCAGTTTTGACTGGTGGCGAGTTAACAATCTTGGTCAATTACATGTACAACATGGCATTGCTAAGCCAAGACTAGACTCGACTTAAGCTAATAAATGAAAAATAACAAAAATATAAAATGAACATAGAATAAAAAGGGATGGTAGTCCGTATGTTTTTTCCTTTTTTTTTTTTTTTTTTTTTTTTTTTTTTTTTTTTGTGTGCATACACTCTTACCCTACCATCCAAAATAATACATCATAGGGAATGTAAATTTCCCTTACACTTGAATCTTTACATACTTTACAATAAACTAATCTAATGACTCAAATTAAGAAAATCACAACACTTGGAGCACTTTTAAGATTAACGTACATATGGGGGTAATATATGATGTTCTTCCCCATTACTCCATAAAATAAGTACTTTACCCATGAGTCCCAATCGTCCCAAAACAATATGTACAAGGATATGACTCAACTTAGCAACCATGTAATCAATTAGATAGTTAACTTAGGGTTTAACAAATAACAATAATGCACTAAAAATGTGCGCATACACGGAAGGCTAAGGCGATTTGGTTGTACATTTAAGTGGGGTGTAACAAATTCTTCCTTTAAGTAAGTTGCTTAAAGTTAGAAACGAAAAGATAGGCTCGGAGGGGTGTACTAGGGGTTTCGTGTACTAAAAATGAGTACAACGCTAAGGGTGTGGAAAAAATTAGTTGACTTAACTAGTCAAGTAATATGACTTAAATGGTCAAGTAATTATAATACAGGTTTAACACAAGGGTGATCCTAATGCCTCTTATCATGTAGCAAATCCTACCACACGAATGTAGTCTCACTAGCGGTCTCGGGATGCATCACTAACGCAAGTTCTAGAATCTAAATGCTACCGGTACACTCATAAGCACTAATAGTAAATGCTTTTCCTATCAAATCTAAAGGCGAACCTCACATATTTGGGTGGAAATTTTTTTTGAATATACGGTTATGTGCTAGTCATACAATCTCCTATCCATGAGACGCTTGCTATGGCTAAAGTTTCACTCCTAAATGTTGTAAAAAATTTTAAATTTGGCGCTAAAATTGCACTAATAAGTATTTCTAATAGTTTTATTACACATCTACTATCAAACAAAGCAAACTCAAGCGAAAGTGTATTTGTAAGGTATCATCATTTCACCCTCCCCTTACACTTAAGATGAACATTGTCCCCAATGTTCAAGTAAAGAATGTAAAAGTCAAATAAGTAAAACAAATGAAATCAAATACTCCCCTGATTTGCTCGGTATGGATAATTAGGTGGCCAGGTTAAATCTTCCTCCAATAAAATGAATAATCAAAGCTTCCCTTCCAGAATATAAATCATCTTCTTGTCGTACATAACCTGTAAATCCTGAGAAAACAAACAAGACAACCTCACATAAAATCGGCGACATCCTACATAAGTTACTAAATCCTAGAAAACAAAATAAGATATAATGCTTGTGGAATGAAGTTTGCAAATTTCCTGGAGATTATAAAACTTAATAATTCAACAAAAACCTTAAGACTCCGTTAGAAAAACAAAACCGGTAAAATTTCCAGGTTTTTACACGTGACGCCGTCAGAAGTGACCTGCAGAAATTCTTATGTTAAGTTTCCGAAAAATTTCTGGAAAACCTTGGTCCTACTTCTTGGAAAATCCTGCAAAACTTCATTATGACTCAATACAAGCATTTGACTCTAACAAATACGAATATACATGTCCATTTAATATTGTTGAGAATCATGATCGGTTTGTTTCTTAAAAACATATTTGGGGTTTCCCCTTACACTTATCTTTTGCAAAAATACCTTTAGGTGGAGTTAAGACTAGGCCAAAATAACAAAGTAAAGTATTTCTACACTTTAGTTTAGAAACATGATCTACCAACAATAAAAATAAAGCATGCATACGGAAGCAAATAACAAACAAACAAACAAATAAAAATCACACAAAGCATGGGTTGCCTCCCAAGAAGCGCTTTTCTTTATTTACGAGTCTTGTAGCTAGACTCAAGGTCATGGGTTACTACGTGACCTCATCATCAAACGTTACATCTTCCTCACCAATCATTTCATTATTATTTTCTTGATAATGTTTTACACGTTGAATGTTAACAGTAAATTCCCTACCTTCATCGTCTAATAACACAACGGCTCCAGTTTTAGAGGAGCTTCTCACCGTAAATGGTCCATACCATCTAGACTTCAGTTTTCCCGGAAATAATCTCAACCGAGAATTGTACAAAAGGACTTTGTCTCCTTCTAAAAATTCTTTGGGTTTCTTAATTCTCTGGTCATGCCATCTTTTTGCTCTCTCTTTGTATGTGATGGAAGATTCATAGGCTTCTAACCTAAGCTCATCAAGCTCATGTAATTGCAAGAACCTATTAGTTCCGGCAATTGTATAGTCCAAGTTACATGCCTTAAGCGCCCAAAAAACCTTATGTTCTAATTCTACTGGCAAGTGACACGCCTTACCATACACCATGCGAAACGGGGTTGTTCCAATGGGTGTTTTGTAGGCGGTTCGGAATGCCCATAAGGCTTCGTCGAGTTTAAATGACCAGTCTTTCCTATTCTGACTAACCGTTTTTTCAAGTATTCTTTTAATAGCTCTATTTGTGTTTTCGACCTGGCCATTGGTTTGTGGATGATAGGCGGTGGAAAATCGATGGGATACACCATACCTCTTCATGACCTTTTCTATTTGCGCATTGCAAAAGTGGGTCCCCCTATCACTAATGAGGGCTTTAGGAATCCTGAATCTAGCGAAAAGCTTTTTCAAAAAATGAATAACTACCCGGGAATCATTGGTCCTAAGGGCTTGTGCCTCTACCCATTTTGAAACATAATTGATGGCAACTAAAATGTATTCGTTACCCCCTGAAGATGGAAAGGGTCCCATGAAGTCAATTCCCCAAACATCGAAGACCTCACATACTTGTATAAAATTCTGGGGCGCTTCATCCCTATGTGATATATTCCCGACCCGTTGACATGCATCGCATGCCTGTACCATCTCTTTAACATCCCGGAAAATTGTGGGCCAATAGAATCACGCGTCGAAAATCTTTCGGGTGGTGGTGCTTATCCCATGATGCCCTCCAGAGGGACCAGAGTGACATTCCCTCATAATCTTTACTGCCTCACTTTCCGAAACACAACGTCTTATAATTTGTTCAGGACACATTCGAAATAGAAATGGTTCATCCCAAAAGTAGTATTTTAACTGAGAAAAGAACCTTTTTCTTTCGTATCTAGTCAGGTGTTCAGGAACGATTCTGCTCGCGAGATAATTGGCAAAATTGGCGTACCAAGGCTCCGAATCAATCATTAACATGAGTTATTCATCAGGAAATGAATCCCTAATCTCACTTCTATCGTGCTCACCTAAGGGGTTTTCAAGACGAGGTAGATGATCTGCGGCCAGATTTTCTGCCCCCCTCTTATCACGAATCTCAACATCAAATTCTTGTAGCAATAGGATCCACCGAATTAGTCGTGGCTTAGCATCCTGCTTAGCAAAGAGATATCGAAGAGCCGAGTGATCAGTAAAAACGACTGTCTTTGAATGGACAAGATATTGCCGGAATTTATTGAATGCGAACACTACGGCTAACAATTCCTTTTCGGTGGTAGAGTAATTTTCTTGAGTGGGATTCATGGTTTTGCTAGCTTAGTAAATAGGTTGGAATAGCTTGTCACGCTGTTGTCCCAGTACAGCCCCGATAGCAAAATCGCTAGCGTCACACATGATTTCAAACGGTAACTCCCTGTTGGGTGTAATCATGATTGGAGCTTGTGTGAGCTCCTTTTTTAAGAGATCGAATGCATCCTTGCATTCTTGGGAGAAATTGAATGGAGCATCCTTCACGAGCAATTGAGTCATTGGCCGAGCTATTTTGGAGAAGTCTTTGATGAATCTCCGATAAAACCCGGCTTACCCTAAGAAGCTGCGTATTGCTTTAATAGTCGTGGGGTAAGGTAACTTATATATAGCTTCAACCTTAGCTTGGTCCACCTCTATCCCATTCCCGGAGATCTTATGCCCTAACACAATCCCTTCTTTTACCATGAAATGGCATTTTTCCCAGTTTAACACCAAGTTGGTTTCCTCACAGCGTTTAAGCATCTTTTCTAGATTAGCAAGACAGCGGTCGAAGGAGTCCCCGAAGACTGAAAAGTCATCCATGAACACTTCCATGCTGTCTTCCATAAGTTCGTGAAAGATTGCGGTCATGCATCGTTGGAAAGTGGCGGGGGCATTACATAGTCCAAAAGGCATTCTTTTATAGGTGAACGTTCCATAAGGGCAAGTAAACGTGGTCTTTTCTTGGTCCTCAGGTGCTATGGGAATTTGAAAATACCCTGAGAATCCATCCAAGAAACAATAGTATTCGTGCCCAGACAATCTCTCTAACATTTGGTCAATGAATGGTAAGGGAAAGTGATCTTTCCTTGTGGCATCATTGAGCTTTCTATAATCAATGCATACCCGCCATCCAGTAACTGTTCTCTGGGATACCATCTCACCCTTGTCATTCTAAACTACTGTCATTCTACCCTTCTTTGGTACAACCTGTACAGGACTGACCCATGGGCTATCCGAGATTGGGTAAATCAATCCTGCATCCAGAAGTTTGATGACTTCTTTTTTCACCACTTCCTTAATATTGGGGTTCACTCGCCTTTGGGGTTGCACGGTAGGTTTATAATCTTCTTCCATGAGAATCTTATATGTGCAAAAAGTTGATTTAATCCCCTTAATGTCGGCTACACTCCATGCAAGCACTCCCTTATATTTCTTTAAGACCTCTAAGAGTTTACCTTTTTGTTCATGTTCGAGGGAAGAGTTTATGATTACTGGCAGTTGGTCCTTTCCCTGAAGGAAGGCATACTCTAAATGGTTAGGAAGTTCCTTAAGATCAAGCTCAGGAGGTTCGATAATAGAAGGCTTAAGCTTGTTTTCGGGCTTTCGGATCTCGAGATGCTCCGTGGCCTCTTGTCTAGGGTAGAAGGATACTGCACCAACATCCTCCATCTTCTCCACCTTTAGCAAAGGTAGAAAACTCTCATCCCGTAGCCAGCCTTCCTCGATTTGTTCATCAACACAGCTATCAATGACATCCGTGAGTTCATCGACCTCCCCAATGAAATAGAGCCGGTTAGCTGCTTCGAGAGAGAGATCTATAGAGTCCTTAATGTCGAAGGTTGTGCTATCGGTTCCCACTCGCAAGGTTAACTTGTCGTCATAAACATCAATGACTGCACTAGCGGTAGCAAGAAATGGTCTCCCTAAGATGATGGGTACCAAGTCATCCTCCTCCATATCTAGGATTACAAAGTCGACCGGGAATTTGAATTTCCCAACTTTTACTAGCACATTCTCGCATATCCCTACGGGGTACTTGACTGATCCATTGGCTAGTTGGATGTTCATACGGGTAGGCTTTAATCCAGAGTATCCTAATTTAAGGAACATAGAGTGAGGCATGAGGTTGATACTCGCCCCTAAATCGGCAAGAGCATTCTTTATTGATAGAGATCCTATGGAGCAAGGCAAGGTGAAGCTGCCAGGATCGTCTACCTTTTTTGGTAGCCCTCGATGGGTCACCACCGAACATTCTTCCCCCAAGGTCACAAGACCCTCGAGTTTCTTTCGGTTAGCGAGTAATTTTTTAAAGTACGCACTGTACTTCGGCATGTGATAACAAGCATCAAGGAGGGGTATGGTGACTACTGAGTCTTTTAGATATGACAGGAATATTTTATTATCATTCTCAGTTTTCTGGTTTTTTAATCGGGATGGGAACGAGATTCTCACAGGTTGGCTAGGCGGGGTTGATGGGGAAGGGGTCATCAAGGGAGGTTGGTTGGAAGTTTCGATGCCCACATCCTCCTCCTCTTCGCAAGGTTTGTTTGGATTAGGATTGATGGGGGACGAGCTCGGGTAAGGAGGGTCCTTGGTTGTTGTTCTAGCTCGAGTGGTTATCGCGAGCATGGGATCTTTTTTGCTTACTGATGGCATTTCAAGGTTATCAAGGGCTGAGTTAAGCTTGTTGAATAATTCTCCAATGTCATCCTGTTGCCCGTCAACAAGTTCATTAAGACCTTTCAATTGCAAGCCCTTTTCTTGAGTGAAGTGACCAAGGTCATCTTCAAAAGTGCTCCTGATTTTGAATTCAGGACCTTCCTCCCCTTTTTTTCTTTTCACCAAATTTCCCTAGAGGGTGTAGTCGTCATTTTGGTAAAAAGGTAGAAGAGAGGGATCAGCATAGAGGTTACCTCCTGACAAATATGCATGCTCAGTTGTGGCTTCTCCTCCGCATTCCTCTATCTCATGCGGGCCCCCACAGTAGTCGCAGATCAAGTAAGGATTTGAAAGTTGCTTAGGTAACTGCGACCCAGCTAGGTAATCTACTCTCTTGTGAACTTTTCTTAATCGATCTGAAGTGATTTCAGAAATGCTGACAGTCGAATCAGGTTCATCCCAAGTGTCATCCTGGTCTTGAGCATATTCTTCAATCCTATCCCATCCTTCTTCGGCACTAAGATTGGCTAGTCTCCCTTTTCTAGAATTGTTGATTCCGTTCCGATCATTTAAGGAGACACTGTCGTAGAAGATTTGGACCAAAAGCCAAAGTTCGATGTCATGATGGGGAACTTGTCTTATTAAATCCTTGAATCTAATCCACGATTTATGGAAGGGTTCATTCTTCCTTTTTCGGAAATGGAGGATCCTATCTCTAAACACTGAGGTTTTTCCAGGTGGAAAGAATTTTTCATAGAACTTGGATATGAGTTGCTCCCAGGTGAAAATAGATTCAGAAGGAAGTTTATCATACAACTCTTGAGCTTTTTCATATAGGGTGAAGGGGAAGAATCGCAATCGGGACGTGTCTCTAGTAGCCCCATCCGTATGGAGGGTGTCTACTATTTTCAAGACGTCTTTAATGTGTTGAATTGGATTTTCCTCATCTAATCCACGAAAGTTACACACACTTTGGACAAGCCAAACATCGGGCGCATGCAAGACCTCACTGGTGAGTTCGTTTGGGTAGACAATGGCATTTGAGACGCTAGGAGGGGTTGGGGAAGAGTAGTCCTTAAGGCGCTTAAGAGTAGGAGTTACGGGAGTACTCATCTCGTTGTTGGGTTGGGAGCTAGGGGTTGTAACGTGATTTTCTGAATTTTCCTCAGAAAGGGGTGCATCAAAATCGATAGCAACGCTAGATGGTTCAGGTGTTGAGTGAGATCGTCTTAACCTACACATTTCTCTTTCGGGTTCTGCATAAGGCAAGACAAGGTCTCTAGTGGTACTACGACTCCTAGTGATCCTAAGGTTGGAGAATTCATTGGTTGCCATAATGGCGGACGGTGGAGAGGTACAAACAAAAACACGGAAATAAGATAGACTAAAGAAAACCTAAAAATAAAAATAAAAGCTTACTAGAAAGGAATCTGGCAAGTAGACCTAATAAAAAGAAATTCTAACCTAGACAATAACTATTCCCCGGGCTGCGGCGCCAAAAACTTGATATGTGGGGATCGCACCAGGATTTACCTCTCAAGGGATCTCGAGAAGCTTACAACCCCCACCAAGCAGTGTACCTGATCGTTGTAGTATAGTATAGTGACAAGTACCGGGGGATTGATCGTTCAGCTAGGAATAGTGTCGCTAGGATTAGAAAACCTAATTACTAGTGCTAAAGGTGATGGATGATTATTTTTGTATTTTTATATTTTTTTTAGAAAGCAAAGTACAATCTTGGGTTTTAAGGATATGGGCGGAATTAGTTGCTAGTCAACTAACCCAATACTAAAGATGCAATCAAAATAAAATACTAGAAATGAAAATAAAACTAAATTATACTAAGGTTGTGAGCAATAAGTGGAGAAGTTGTGTTTACTTAGATTTCACTACTCCCTAGATATCTTTTACACGTTAATTACTTGTTATAGTTGCGTGGATGACGGATTGTATTCCTTAATACCATTCATGGGATAGCGCACTTAACTCACCAATCCTATGAATGCCTACTTCACTCCTATGTCGAGCCGGCTAAGAAGCTCCTAACATGGGATCATTAGAATTTACTCATGCATTAAATACAACCAATAAAACCTAGTGCCCATCGGTTCATGTTTCCTAAGACATTCAAGCATGTTACCATTTGGAGATCTGCCAGTTTTCTTAAGCCTAACATCGAAATCATTCATCCAATACAACCATAAACAAGTAATCAACACATAATTAACATCTAGGTTTCATTAGATCCAAGCAAACACAAGAGAGATCTAGCCTAGCATAGTAGAATTAAGACAAGAACAAGATATAGACAACCAACACATAGACATATTGATTGAATTAAAAGAACACTTATCTCAATTACACTTATAATGTTTCAAGGGCTGAAAACCCTTGAAAAACTTGTAAAAATCGTATTAGGTTCGGCCTTAGGGTTTCTCCAAAACTTCCTCTCTTAATGTGTGAAAATTAGAAAACTATATATAGGAAATAGGGTCTGACGGCGTCAAGACCAAATAGGTAACGCCGTCATCTCGCCGCCAAAAGAATTCTCGGACTGCCTTGATTTACATCTGACGCCGTCACGTTATAACTTTTTCCAGGCCGTCATATATTTTACTCTTGACGCTCTTCCTTGTGACGCCGTCATTTCTGTACTGGGTAGTCATGGAAATTACTCTTGACGCCGTCAGGAAGTTACTCTTGACGCCATCACCTACTATTCCCAGCTTGGAAAATTGAGACTTTGCCGTTTTCTTCACTTTTATGCTCCAAAAATGTCCAAAATGCCTTCTTTTCCAGATTTCACTCCCAAAGTACCTAAAATCACAAAAGGAACGATTTAGGGCAATATTTGATCAAATAAATTCAATTCCGGGCTTAAATGACCCCCTAAAAGTGGTTCATTTTTCGCCTCATCAACAGGCCACACTCCTTCATCATGGCAATCAAGATGAGTGATGTTACTTAGGCTCTATTCTTTACTTAAAATTTCTATATTGTTTGTATCACTCTGTTTGCATTCCATTCTTTTTTATGATCTAAATGAGTATGTAATTTCAACATACCTTTCCATTCTAAGCTCCCATATAGTTCCTTTTATTTTTTCAACAATCTAGCAATGCGGCTGGTAATGTTCTGAAAGGCTCAAGGCGCACTAAGGCGCAAAGGGGGTAAAAGAGCCTTGAGTCAAGACGCAAACCAAGGCGCGGGATTCATAAATATGGGGCGCACTATACATTTAAGTTTTTTTATAACATATGTGACAACTTATGCAGCTGAAATAATATAAAAATATCAATATTCAATGCATAGTTCCACTTAATGGTTATCACATCTAATAAAGCTTGCATTAAAACGCAAAGTATCATGAAAGCAACATATCAGAATCCATGAACGACCCTAAATCCCTAAATATACATTACAATATATGAGTTTATGACTTGTAAAATTTAACAAATTACTATGTATCTCTATCAACTATCAACAACAAAAAATCTATAGTTGTTTGGTAACACTTAACACAAAAGAAACAACATTTGTATCTGTTAATAAGCTACTATTCTTAGACATTAGATTACAAAAACTATATATTTCTTTGTTAATTGCGTGTTTTAGTTATTTTCTAAATATTAGGGTTCTTAGATACTTTATAACTTAAAGGGCCCAATGTATATAATATGTAAGCCGAAAACATATCTTACTATTAAGAAAAAAAGGCCAAAACGCCATTACATCTTCTAGGCGCAAAAATCCCCAAGGCGCTATGATTTTTACGGGATTCATGCATGTCTTGGGCCTCGATCTAAAAAAATCCCAAAGGCTGGAGCCTCATGGGATTTAGGGAGTAGGCGCGCCTTAGGCGCGCTTTTTAAAACATTGGCGGCTGGTGCAGTCCTTTGCTCAAAGGGAGTTGAAACAATAAATGGAGCTGTAGCGGGAACTTAGACGGGTTACGTATTTTGGTTTCAACATACCTTTCCATTTTGAGTTCCCGTACAGTTCCTTTTGTTTTTTTCAACAATCTAGCAATGCGGCTAGTGCAGTCCTTTGCTCAAAGGGAGTTGAAATTACAAAAGGAGCTGTATCGGGAACTTAGAAGGGTTACGTATGTTGGTTTATTGCATTCCATTCTTTTTTATGATCTAAAACCAACCATCCACCAAGTAATGTGGCCATTGGAGTTCCAAGAACAAAGGTTGTTTCAAATACACCTTGAATTGCAACATTGTCTTTTATTTCATTTACACTATATTTTTTTAAATTTTAATATATATATTTTTTAATTTTTTGCGGAAATCATACATTGATAGCAGTGACTCAAGTTCATTTCAACATACCTTTCCATTCTGAGCTCCCATACAGTTCCTTTGGTTTTTTCAACAATCTAGCAATGCGGCTGGTGCAGTCCCTTGCTCAAAGGGAGTTGAAACGGCAAAAGGAGCTGTATCGGGAATTTAGAAGGGTTACGTATGTTGGTTTATTACATTCCATTCTTTTTTATGATCTAAAACCAACCATCCACCAAGTAATGTGGCCATTGGAGTTCCAAGAACAAAGGTTGTTTCAAATATACTCTGAATTGCAACATTATCTTTTATTTCATTTACACTATATTTTTTTAAATTGTAATATATATATTTTTTTTATTTTTTTGCAGAAATCATACATTGATAGCAGTGACTCAAGTTCATTTCAACATAACTTTCCATTCTGAGCTCCTATACAGTTCCTTTTGTTTTTTCAACAATCTAGCAATGCGGCTGGTGCAGTCCCTTGCTCAAAGGGAGTTGAAATGGCAAAAGGAGCTGTATCAGAAACTTAGAAGGGTTACGTATGCTAGTTTATTACATTCCATTCTTTTTTATGATCTAAAACCAACCATCCACCAAGTAATGTGGCCATTGGAGTTCCAAGAACAAAGGCTGTTTCAAATATACCCTGAATTGCAACATTATCTTTTATTTCATTTACACTATATATTTTTTTTTTTTTTTTTTTTTTTGCTGAAATCATACATTGACAGCAGTGACTCAAGTTCATTTCACATATCAAATAGTTCTGAAGGTCCTCCAAATACATGGGCAGACTACTTTCCAAAGGGATATTCTGGATCAGGCACAAAAAAGGAAGATGCTAGGAAGGTTAAAACTCCAAAAAAGACTGCCAAAGAGCTTTTTGATGAGAGGGTTCAGGTGCTAGGCCTGCCCAATGCTAAGACTTGTGAAGACAAGGGTATAAAACCATGGGAACCAAAAGTGCCCAAAGTTTGTTCAAAATGGAAGGGTAAAAAGAAATTGTATTAGTTGAGTTAGAAAGTAATTTGAATAAACCTGTGTAATCCGTTTATACTACTTTATTTGACTTTATGAATAAACATGTTGTCATTGCTTAATTTTCTCATTAATGAACTGAATATGAATCGGTTAATTTTTGTGGCATTTTATTTTTATCCCTAGCAGAATTAAGTTATGACAAGCAGCTTTAAGTTCTGAGTTACTAACATTCACCCAAATTCCGATCCAAGTTTTCTTTGAACACAAAGAAACATAAGATAAGTTTTCTTTGAACACAAAAACATTAAACTTCAAAGAAATAACATAATAATGATTAATATCATCTTACATCAGGGTTAATTCAATGAAAATTATACAAAGGCATTTTGAATGCCTTTGTAAATATCAACAATGTTTCCACGGATTTGTTCTATTTCTTGATTCCGAACATTAACTTTGTTCTGATGCACCAGTATGATCTCTTGGTCTTTCTTGTTTTGTTCTTCTAACCGCGCGATTCGTTTGTTGTAAAGTTTAACCAACTGTTGTTCAGTACCATATTGGCCTTCAGAATGGCATTTGTCCCAGCACTCCTGGGTTAGGCCGTGGATTTTATATTTTTATGGCATTGGAGGAGGAGGAGAAGTATCCCTTGAACATTTTGTTTTCTTTGAAGCAGGATTTGAAGATGATGAAGCCATTGCAGTTCCAAACAAAAACTGAATACGTAATGAAAAGATGAAAGAAGTTGGTTGTAATTCCTATTTATTTATAGGCACACAAGAGTTGCAAAATTCACAACGTTTAAGTGTCACAATGATTTACAAAGTGTCACAATGGTTTACAGTTACTTTTTTACAGTTACACCGGTTTACAGTAATTTATGCCTAGCAGCATTAAGTTATGCTAAGCAGCTTTAAGTTCTGAGTTACTATAACTCTTCATGGTTTCATTTAACTTGATGTTTTAACTTTATTTCGTTTGTAAATACAAGAATTTGTAATTAGATTATAACTTTTACAAACACAAATTTTACACAACTAATAACTAGATTAATACAATTATGTTTATTCTTACTATATTTTCTAGCATGTGAAACCACTTAGCTTACAATGCTTATTACCATTTAAAGTTTAAAAATGAAATTATGGAATGTTTAGGTGCGCGCATTTAATGTGTAAAATTAAAATGATTACAATTAGGCACGAGTAATTAGTGCGTTTCACATGCTAATGTGACGTTCAACTTGGTAAATTGCAATAACCTTTAATGTTTAGACTTTCAAAATTCCCTACTAGCTAAGACTACCAAATAGGCGTTTTGATGTTATTATATGTATCCCTTTTTAAAGCCACACACACTTAGCATTCAACAAACACTTTTTAAACAATTAATCTTATAAGAAAATGGCTGGAACCAAGAAAAGAACAATTACCATTTCATTCAAGAAGAAGCGCTCAAATAAGTAAACTTTTGTACACGTAAACATTCAAACCACATTGGATGATGCAACTTCTATAAATTTAACATCTAATGCTTATTTGATTTCAGGAAACCATGTTTTGAAGGAGAAAGTTCAAAAGGTATATTTATGTCATATATGTTCAAATAAAAAAACAGTTCAAACTAATGTAACCATGTATATATAAGGATTAATTTGATATACATATTTGATTCTCTTAATGTATAGTATTTAATTATTCAAAAATCTTTATTTTATACAGGTAAGGAAGAGAAAGTGTTTAACATTAATGAGTGGTATGAGTCGTGGAGATCTGGAAGAAAGGAGGCAGCACGCAAAGCAAGTTTGCATCAAATTGCCAAAGATGAGGCGGAATACAAGCGATCAAAGCCGCGGGTCGGTTCAGTGGAAGAGGATGCGGCTGATGTTGGATTTTTGAGTGACGAAGAGGATGCAATTGACTACGATAATGTACATTTAGCTTTTGATTAGGAGAAATCTCATAAATTTAATTGTTAATCTTTTTATGTATGAACATTTTTTAATTTACTTTTAATTTGTTATGGGATTGTTTTTTTTTTTTTGGTTTATTATTCTATGAATTTTAACTTTCTTGCTTCATTAAACAAAAAAAAGATGAAAAAATTATCATATACATATTGTTATAATAAAAAAAAAATTATGTTAGTCTAGAATTATGCCTAGCAACATTAATTTATGCCTAGCAGCACTAAGTTATGCCAAGTAGCATTAAGTTCTGAGTTACTAGCATTCACCCAAATTCCATTCCAAATAGCTTTTTCTTTGCCTTTGCTGCAAAATGTTAGTCTAGAAGCAAAGAAAACACAAGCCATAACATATGCACAATGATAACAACATCTAATTATACTTAGCAGTTCTAAGTATAACTAGCAGCATTGTAATGGGGCAAATGAAGAGTCATGATCGACTAATAGTCTGAACTTAATTCATGCAGTTAATATCACATTAGACTCAAACTAGAGAGACTATAAAATCCATATCTAACCCCTCAAAATTACATAAGTTATCTGAAATGTGTGACTATATGTATCGAATTGTGACTACACTTAAATAATGTGTGACAAAATACGACTATGATTTAGACACCTAAATAAATACTTCATGTGACCATATATAACATCTTGAATTTAGTCACACAAATACTCAATGTGACTAATATCAAGGTTAATGATAACCGAGATTTTGCTATAAATAATAGTCACATAAGTATCACAATATGACTATTTTAAATGTATTGGTCACATATAATACCCTTATAATGTGGCAATAAACATAATTTATGTTAGGTCACCATATTGATTTCACACAAACAAGAATGAGATAGATATAAGGATTTGGGTGATTATATGAATAAGAGAAAAATGAGAGCAAGAGTTTCCTTAAGATATCAAATAACCAACCAAGTTTTACATGAGACCTAAGGCTTCTATTTATAGGGAAGGAGTTAGGGCAACACTCCCTCTCCTTCCTTTCATGAATTTCGTATGGGCTTCAAGCCCATGGACTAGAATACTTAAGTATAGTAAACTTGTAACATAACATTAATGTAACTAAATAGTAACTTAAGCAACCTATTATTATAAATGACCGAGACTTGATAAAATAGTAAAACTTTGATCCCAACAATCTCCCCCTAAGGGTCGGTCATCACGGTTGCTTGACGTCTTTGTTATTTCTTCATCTTTGACTTTCATAGCTTTAGACGTCTTTCAAAAATCATGAGATAATAATCATTCATCGTTCTTTGTGCTTTGTTCATTGTTGTTGTGATGGTGATCAAGTAATGAAGTTGTCTGGCTTTCGTCACTTCTGCATCTGTGGTGGTAGTCTGCCATTCCGACATGCTCATACATCTTTGAATTCTGACTTATACATGCACGTAGTCCCTTTCTTTCACTTTAGATCTTTAGTCTTTATACTTTGTAGATTCTTCTTTTTGGCATAGAATCTTTCTTTGAACTTTGTGTTGCTTTGATCTTTGAGGGAGCTTTTGATGACTTCAAGATGAATGTATGAGCATGTGGAATCCGTCGCCATGGAGATGATGTGTACCTGCGGGTAAACAGTTAGCAATAAAACATCCGGTACTTACAGATAAGGAATTAGAGATTGTCAACAGCATAGTGTGAAGACTCCTTCTAATCCTTATCAAGGCCGTTCCCATGTCAGATACTCCCGAAGGAGCTTACAAGACCTACTAAGTAGCTCAATGACTGGGTGAGTCGCTGGGGATCACTCTACGACTGTAGACCGTTAACAAACCACCGCAAACACTAAGCGTAACCCACAAGGAGTTACCGAAGTGACCTGCTATCAAGGCTGTTTGATGTTGACCCTGGCAGGATTTCCGTTCAATCATTGAGATATACTTAAGTAAATTCTCTCATAAATGTTCTCGGCAGATTGCTAAGATCTACGAAGGACTCGATAATTTACAGCTGGTTTCCATTAATGTAGAACACCAGTTGCAGAAATGCTAAGTGTTCCTAAGAGATCTTTAATATACTCATGGCTTTAGACTCGAAAAGTGCACACTTAGGTTTCCTATGCGGAGACAAGGGAGGGGTCTCCTGCTTCAATATCAACCATCTCTAAGAGATAAGTCGATAGATTACACCGATTCCCCTTGAGAATGAAACAAGCTCTTTTAAGAGAACTTGAGTGGTTAAGAAGGTTTAGTGCAGTGCGTCACTGGGTCCATGACGTCTTTGTATTCAGTACCGGTGTCACCTTAGTAATAACCAGTAGCATATGAGTTGAACCCGGTGTCTGCCCTAAGGTTAAACATATGGAGGGCTATTTCTTTTCACCCTTTTCTTTACTTTTCTTTTTAATTCTTCAACTCCTTCTTTCCCTTTCATTCTTTTCTCATTTTAACGTATCATACCTAAGGACTTCTAATTCTATCTATTGGTGATGTCCTTGGGTAGATCCCTCCGGCTCTGGCGGATCATAGGACTGAATTTCCTATCTTAATCACCTTATAACTCCATAATTATCCGACAATAGCCAAGAAACCTTTGAAAATCTCTCAAAGTGTTTGTGAATATCAAACATTTTGTTTAACACTTTGAGAGTTTTGTGTTTATTAATGAAAGGCTCCCCTTCACATGTGCTCATAAGTATTTTAATAAATTTGCACATGCGGGAGGAACAAGCACTTTTTGAATTGATCCACTTTCAGTGTACCTGACCGATTCGAGACACGCTTACATCACTAGTTAGACTAGCTTGAAGTTATTACCCGACCTGGTCAAGTCCACAGAAAGTTTCTCAAAATGGTACATTTCTACTAAGACAAATCCTTTTCGAGACACACTTACGTGGCTAGTTAAAGAGTTCCATTGTCAGCTTTTAGGTGACAACTAGCTCTTGTAACTAACTTGATGTTATTACCCATCGAGGATAAGTCTTTTCGAGATTACTAACTTTTATAATTCTTGGGTGAATCTGAGTCTAGCTCGCATGAGATTTAACTTTTTAAGCAACTTAGAACTTTCATATTTTAACCACTTTCACTTTTCTCCCCCTCAAAAATAGCATATGAGATGTTGTTTTTGATAAACTTTTGATTAAAATATGCTTTTTGAGTCTTATGGGGAGATATCAACAAGAACTTTTGTATTTCAAACGATGAATTTATCAAGTGCTCCCCCTCAACAAGTGAATACTCATTGAGGTGAAATACTTGTCTTTTGAGCAGAATTATGAAAATCAGAAAATGTTTAATTAATTCTACTCAAAAGTAAGAAGCCTTCGCTCCTTATATAAGGATTGAGGCAATGATGCGTACCTCAGGGTCCTTTCATTACAAGTACGAGTTGTACACTGTTATGTGTGCACAAGCCATAGTGATAACAATTCAATCAAATGAAACAAGTAATATTGAAAAGTTAATACCCATGTGTACCAGTTTTAGGCTTCATCGGTGAGTGGAGCATCAAAGTCAGTAAACTTAGGTTCAGGTCTTTTGAAGAGGCTGATGGGAAATGAAGGTCTGACACCGATATAGCTTTCCAATCGCCTGATCTGTTCCCGTCGAAATAACCTTTCTTCAATCTTCAGGACAAAGTTACGAACTTGTCTTCTGGAGCTGGATTTCCATCTTGGTAGTTCACCTTTTGCTATCTTTCTACGATCATCATTCAACCTTTTGACTAGCCCATCACGAACGGTTTTAAGCGTAACATCACAGAAATTGTGTATCTCATCGAACCGCATGAAGCTCTGCAGATTTTTGCTGTTGATGTAGGTGAAACCAAATGAAGGTTATTGGATGAGAGTATACTGTGACGTTTGATAGATTCCATCAATTGTGAATTGTGGTTTTGTTAAATTAATCTTCTGTTGGTAACTTTCCACTCCAAGCTGAAGATCTTCCACT
Organism: Artemisia argyi; assembly: GCA_030686995.1. Taxonomy (NCBI): domain Eukaryota; kingdom Viridiplantae; phylum Streptophyta; class Magnoliopsida; order Asterales; family Asteraceae; genus Artemisia; species Artemisia argyi. Next base: position 152,755,652 of record CM060702.1, on the reverse strand, counting down.
CTTTCTTGAACTATCAATCGTCGGATGAATAGAAGTAGAGATGCCATGAAGTTGTACTGAGTTTCTCTTTCGAATCCACGCATTCTTCCTTGAACTTTTTCTAGATACATGTCTTCAATATGATTTAGATGAAGGTCAGGAAAGTCTGCTTCAGAAAATTTGTACTTCTTTTTATCTTGTCTTTTAACTATAATCTCACTCATGAACATGTAGTTAAACCGTTTCGACTCTTGAATCTCCAAGATAGCAATGATCTTAGATTTATGCTTCACATTTTCCAATGATTTTTCTTCTAATCTGTGAGTATAACCGAGACGAAGACGTTCTAGCCAGTGCTGAATCCGGTGTAGAGCATCTCTGTCGTAGGCTATGATAGAGTTGCTGAATACTGGAGTAGACTCTTCAATTGCAGGAACTTCGTATCTTGCGGCTGGTACTGAGATTGTAAGTGAGGAAGCATATTTCTTCTTGGATTTCTCTTGGGTGAGTTGGAGGTTACGAAGATATTTGTTGAAGAAGAAGCTGTAAGGTAACTTAGGTTTTTTTGGAAATCCTTTCAAAGGTAATGGTTTAGTCCAATCGGTGAAGTAAGGCTTTTCGTGGTTTTTGGAACTGAGGTCGATATTCACTTCAGGGTTTAGCCAGTCAAACTTGCCAGACATTGCACTAGCTATATTCTGCATGTGATATTCGTATTCCATCTTGTTTCCAGATCTGGACTTAAGGAATTCGTGTGCATCCCTATTGATTCTTCTGAGCTCCGCCTTCGTAAGTTTCTCAATCTGAAGATCCTTCATAATGACCTGAGTAAATTGTAGTGTATTACCTGGAAGAGGTTCTTCATCTTCGAGAGGAGGTTGAGCTTGTACCAATTCTGTCAACCAATCATTCTCAGGTGTGTCATCATTGTTGAGCCATGAATGACATCTTCTTTTCTTTGATTTCTTAGATTTGGATGTGGCATCCTTGTCTTTAGCCTTTGATGGTGACGATGGTCCAGCTTAAGAATCGGGAATAGGGGAGGTACGGTAATCGGTATGGGGTTGACCTTGGTAGTCATCAGTTGGTTGCATGAATGTTTCTTCCTCTTCTGTTGGACCTTGACCGGTAGCTGAGGTGTGTTGTTGATTTCCATGAGGAGTAGAATCCTTTCGTGGTTGTTGAGAAGATGATGGACCGGTTCCAGACTTATGTTTCTTACCTTTTGAGTTCGGGTCCGGGTCATCATCTTTCCTTGACCTCTTTAGGGTTCCAGCAGCATCTTTGCATGACTCTTTAGACAAGTTGGCAGAAATAGCATCGATAAGTGCTTTTTCTTCAGTTTTCTGTGTGGTTTTGTAGGCAACTTTGTCGTAGAGTTGAGCAAGCAGGTCATCGAAACATAGTTCAGGAATGGTTGGAGTTGCAGTATAAGCTTTTGCAGTGTGAAGCGTGAATAGTGTGGTTGACAACATTTTCTTAACGACACTTCTGATTATGTGATCCAAGTTGTCCCTGATTGGTTCAATGAGGTTTGCAACTTCAGGAATGATAATTTCAACCAGATTGTCAGTAAGATAATCTAGTGTGAAGGTCTTGATCATTCCTGACAAGTCAGCTTTCATGAACTTATTGATCTGCTGCTTTGACTCCTGAAATTCTTCAACTTGCTTAACAAGACCGGTGACCATAGTTGTGAGATTGTTGACTTGTTCCTGAAGATCAACTGGTTTAGTAGGTTCATTGATTGATTGTTGTTTTGATGCAGTTTCAGAAGGTGTAGGAGATGAATGCTCAGGTGATGATTCAGATGACGACTCGTTGTGAGAGCTTGAAGAAGAAGCTGGAGGAGTCGGATCCTTTGGTGGAGAGTCTTGAGGAGGTGGAGGTTGCACTGAAGAAGTCTGCTTTGATTGCGAATATGATTGAAGAAATATGTTGGTGTCGAAAGCGTCCTTTCTTCATTTTCTTTTCTTCTGCGTTCCTCTGCTTCCTGTGCAAGAAACTCTGGAGTAGTGAATTATTCATATTCCAGATCCGTAGCAATGTATTCCTGTCCGCCAACATTCTCCTCTACATGTGCAGTCTCAGTCATAGTGATGTCTCATGTTTCATCTGTGTCTTTTACTTCGTCATCAGGTTGTGAAGCTGGTTCTAAAGTTGTGGACACAATGGGAGGAATCATGCTGCTTGTAGCTCTTTCATGTTCTGATTGATTGACAGGTGGTGGTGGTGAAGGTTGAGACTGAAGTCGGCTTTGGAGTGCTACTTCCCTTTGTTCTTTGCGAAATTTCTTTTCTTTGGCTCGTGTGTCGACAATTATACTTTTCAATTTTCATTTGTCGACCAATTGTTCAACGATTGGTTCGTCTTCTTCATCATCATTTGGCTCATTAATGTTGATCCTTTTTCTCTTTCTAGACTCTGCTTCAAAAGTTTCAAGACTTTGTTGTATAGCGATCTCCGTTGCAGGAAATGCTTCTTCTGTTACTCTAACTCTTCGTTCAAAGTCTTGCTCGTCTTCTTCAGATTCTGTGTCGAACTCAGAGTCGCTTTCAGAGGGTGGTGGTGTAGGTTCATCTTGAAGAGCGAACTTTGGTGTTACCTTCTTCTTTGGCTTGGTTGCAGGCTAAGTTTTGGGTGCAGGTTTAGGTTTGGTGGAAGCTTTAGTTTTGTCAGATGGTTTGGTCTTGGGAGTAGGCTTAGACTTAGTCTGAGGTGAGCCAGTGGTGCTTGTAGTACTCCCAGATTTCACACTTCCTTTGCTGCGAGTCTATATTGTAGCTTCTTCCTGTATCCCGTTGTAAGCATCATCGTAGAATTTGTAGTTCAAACTTTTCTTGATGTTGTCATCAAGAAGGTATTCAGGAAGCCTCATCCCTTTTATCTTGGTAGAGGAAGTGGTCGTCTTGATAAAAGAAGTGGTGAAGTAGTCCTCGAAGAGGTGCTTAGGCTCATTAGGGTCTCCCATCCTTTTGATAAATTCTGGAGTGTCTTTGCAGAAATATTCAATGAGAAGCTTGGTGAATCTTGTAAACGGGATCATAGTCTTTTCACATCCGGTTTGGATGCTGTAGACTACAACGTTCATGATTGGAACTGGAAAGTCAATAGGTGTCAAGGTCACCATTCCCCAAAATGCTTGTAAATGCTCAAGTCTGGGATGTTCGTGACCACTTTTTCTTCCTGATATAGATCTTACAACTAACAGACAGAATGTTCTCCAGGGCTGAGGTATATTCTTTGCATTGAATCTGGAATGTTTAATCAGAGGTAAGTCATCATCAACATCGTATCCTAATTCAATGAAGAAATCAAGAAGATCTAGTTCAGGTAGTATTGGAGCAAATTCATTGTCAGGTTGAGGCAGGAGGAAGACTGTACGAAGGACATCGTGATCTACAGTGTAGACTTGTCGATCCAGCGTAACAGTAAAAGACTCATCATCTAAATTAGCCTTAGCCGTAAGCCAGAATTGATGAAGGTAAAACACAGGTACTGAAGTAGATCTGTTGAGCAGATGCTTGCATGGATGTGCAAGGAGAATATCTTTGACGATCCTGCACGAGTTCTCAGGGATTCCCAATTTGTCGAAGTCAACTCGAGGATTGTTGTTGCCAATCTTAACATTGTAGTCAGCGGGAGTGATGTCATCCATGGTGAGTAGTGGAAGAGTTTGTTCAGGGACATTCTCGTTGTGTTCAGCCATGTTAATCTGAAAAGCGTTATCATAAACCAAACATCCAGATTTGTTACTTGTTAGCACGGTTGCAATGTTGATTATAGATAAGAATGTTGATTATAGATAAGCATTTAGAATCATTGAAGCACAAATGGTACAATTATTATATGTGAAATGACGAATTAAGTATACTTAGAAAATGTTTGAGCATATAGAATCATGAAATCAAGCATTAAGCATTCATACATTCACATAGGGACTAATATTATCCAAGATACACGATTACATCATGTATAACATCAAATAATAATCAACACAGTAACATGTTATCTAAATTACAATATTCAATGTTCTCGAAATATTACATGACAATTTTACGCAAACATGAAAAGATAACACATTATCGAAATCAGCATAGAGTGAGTTTTCGAAAAGAAGAATTTTCGAAAAAAAATGCCAAATATGAGTGTTTTCGAAATAATTCACAAACTGTGTTCTCGATAAATAATTTATCGAGAATACTGATTTGCAAGATATTTCGCAAACACTGAATATTGGGTATTCTCGAAAAAATTTGAGCAATGTTGAGTTTTCGAAAAAGTGACCAGTGATGAACATTTTCGCAAACACATAAAACAACTGATTTCGAAATGATTTCAAATTGTATTTTTTGAGAAAGTAAATTTTTCGAAAAGATACATAATTTTGAGATTATTTCGAAATCCCTTGTTAGGTGTGTTCTCGAAAAAATATGCACCAGTACTTGTGTTTGCAAAAAGAGAATGGGTTCTCGAAAAAATTCTTGTACAAGAATTTCGAAATCGTGTCAACGTACGTCTCTTAGTGAAATTATGAATTCCAAGTGATGAAACCTGTTGTAAGAATGATATTCAACAATTAGACTAATAGTACACACATGAGTTCAATGATCTCGAAACTATGTAAGAACATGTTTTTGATAAATTACAACAACATGAATCCACAGAAGATTCAAGTTCTAGTGTATCACAAACATGTATATGAGACCATTAAGCACAATTATCATTACAAACAAGCAAGAACGTGACATTATCTGTATTAACAAAAACCCTAACTTTTCGAGAATCAAACACTCATGGATATGGATCAAATTAACAGGCACAACAGTGATTCTTACACACATGGCAACATATCCCACCAATAAAAACACAAAAACGAACAACAAAACCACTAAACCCATATCGAACCCAAAACCTAGATTTCGAGTTTAGCAAAAACATGATAGAATTTAAGATTAAATGATATAGGAAGGTTAGAAACATGCAATGTGTCAAAACCCCTATGAAAATTTAACCCCCCAAACACGTTTTGATGAATTTCGAAATCCACTAAACCCTAGGTATTCAAATCGATATAACATGAAATCTAACCGTTAGTTTTGCAATTAAACGAAAACCATTGTTTGAAATCGTGTAAGGATCACATAGAAACTTACGGTTTGAAGATTGGTTGCACCGATTTTTCGTTTGAATCTTAGACGTGGATTTCGAATGAGAGGTTTAAGGTTTGATAGTTTTTGAGGTTTTAGAAAAAAACGGGTGTGTTTGTTTTTGTTTTAATATTATGGTAATTTTGAAAAATGACACTATTGGTCCCTTAACTATAAATATTGTTAAGTGAGTCCTAAAGTTTGATGCTAGTATGACAAGTGATAATCAAAGATATTCAACCTTACGACACCATTTTGAGAAAAGGAAACGTGATATTAAATATCTTATAAAATCCCGAAACAACGCATCCAAAGGTAATATGCAAGTATACCGATTTGAAAAATTATAAGAAAAATGTGAGCATGTCTCTCCCTCAACACTTGTAAAATAACAAGGTGTTGAAAGAAAGCGATATACTTGCAGTTTTTTTTTTTATTTATTTTTTTTAAGTGGAAAAGAAAAATATATTTGTGTTTTTGTGATTAATGAAAAATAATAGAAAAATTATTTTACAAAGATAGTTTAAGTTTTGATGTTTGACATTTTACTTTTGTTTTAAAAACTTTTCCAGATCCACTGGTGTCAAACATCGCATACCAATTTGGTGAACTAAACTTGCAAACCTTGATGGAGCTAAGGGTTTTGTAAGTAAGTCCGGCAATTGGTACTCAGTACCCACAAAATATAATTCAATTGTACCCTTCTCGACATGCTCCTTGATGAAATGATATGGGAGATCAATGTGTTTGGATTTGCAGTGATAAACTATGTTGCAAGAGATTGCAATGGCACTTTTGGAATCGCAGTAGATCGGAATCTTATTGAATATGTAGCCATAGTCTTTAAGTTGTGATCTCATCCAAATGACTTGACCACAACAAGCAGACATAGCTACGTATTCAGATTCTGTAGATGACAGTGAAGTGCAATCCTGCTTCTTTGATTGCCAAGACACAAGTTTATCTCCATGAAACTGTAAGCCACCTGATGTACTTTTTCTCGAGTCTAAGCATCCTGCATGGTCAGCGTCTGAAAAAGCTATTAGTTCAAAACCAGAATCCTTCGGATACCAGATCCCCAAGTGGATGGTTCCCTTTATGTATCGAAGGATTCTTTTTACCTCATTGAGGTGTTTTTCAGTTGGATTAGACTGATAACGAGAACACATAAAGACAACAAACACAATGTCAGGTCTGCTAGATGTGAGATACATGAGGGACCCAATAATACTTCGTTATTTGGTAGGGTCAATAGGAGTCCCATGTATATCAGCATCTAGTTTTGTGGAATTGGCCATCGGTGTATTCATAGTATCACAGCTTTGCATTCCATGTTTCTTTAAAATCTCAAGAGCATATTTGGACTGATTTAGAAAAATTTCACGGGGTGATTGATGAACTTGTAGTCCTAGAAAGAACGTAAGTTCACCCATCATGGACATTTCGAAATTATCTGTCATTAATTTTGCAAAATCCATTGAGTAATTTTTGTTGGTTGAAGCAAAAATAATTTCATCGACATAAATTTGAACGATTAATAAGTCCATCCCGTATGTTTTTGTAAACAGTGTTGGATCCCCCGAGCCTAGAGTAAAATCATTAGCCAACAGGAATTTAGAAAGCTTATCATACCACGCCCTAGGGGCTTGCTTGAGACCGTATAGAGACTTCTTAAGCTTGTAGACATGATTGAGATGTTCTGGATCAACGAATCCTTCAGGTTGACCGACATAAACCACATCTCGGAGTTGACCGTTTAGAAAATCCGTTTTCACGTCCATTTGGTAAACAATCATATTCCGATGAGCAGCAAATGCTAAGAATATCCGTACAGCTTCAAGTCTAGCTACTGGAGCAAATGATTCTTCAAAATCGATTCCTTCTTCTTGAGAGTATCCTTTTGCTACCAAGCGTGATTTGTTGCGTATGACAGTGCATTCTGCATCCAGTTTGTTTTTCCAGATCCATTTTAAACCAATGACAATGATTCCTTCTGGTTTTTCGACCATTTCCCAGACTTCTAATCTTTGAAAGGATTCGAATTCTTCTTGCATAGACTCAATCCAGTTTTCATAAGTCATAGCTTCTTTGACGTTTTTAGGTACAGTTTCACAAACTGTGAGTGCATAAATGCAAGTTTCACCGTCTGTGTGAAGGCGTTGTCTTGTCATAATTGGTGCATCTGGATGGCCAATAATTTGAACTAAGGGGTGATCTCTAGTCCATTTGTGTGTCGAAGGATGAAGTTGATAAGTATCTCGCAAGTGAGCAGGACCCAAATTGCGTGTAGATGACTCAACAATGTCGTGGACAGGTTGAGCATTTGCAAATGGATTAATGAATGGTTCTGGGTCATGCTCTGCGGGTTGTGGAACTGATAAAGGTATGGAATCTCTAGCTGATTGTCGTAAGTTGGACCCGGTTTGTTCTGTTGTTGTAGGTGATATGACTAGAGGACCGTCTCTTCCAACAGTTGTAGTTGTTTGTTGAGGTGTATCAGGTACTTGATGTTGATCAAGATGTGCAGCGGAATTTGGTGTGGCCTCAGATGGACGGCTAACAGGCGTATCATCAAACAATGGAGCAAACAAGGTTTCCACTTCTTTACGAGAAAGTGACAATGGTTCAGCCAAAGATACCGGAAAGTTAAGACGGTTGGTTGCGGGTCCTAAGCTGTTTTGCTCAGAAGCCATTTGAGTGAGTTCATCGAAATTAGCATGAATAGTTTCTTGAATTTCCCGAGTACGACGATTCCATATCCGATAGCCTTTTGAATTTTCACAGTATCCTACAAATATTCCAATGTCAGCCTTTGCTTTAAGTTTACCTAGATCATCACGATCATTGACTGGGTAACATAAAGCTCCAAATACATGAAAGTGACTGATGTTCGGTTTCCTTTTGTGAACAATCTGATATGGGGTTTTGTGATGGCGTTTTGTGATCATGCAACGATTTTGAGTGTAACAAGCGGTTGAAACAGCTTCTGCCCATAAGTAATCTGGTAATTGAGCATTGATTAACATCGTTCAAGTAGCTTCCACTAACGTTCTGTTGCGTCTTTCGACTACTCCATTCTATTCGGGTGTTCGTGGAATAGATGTTTGATGTTCAATTCCTACTTTCTCAAAATATGACCTTAGAGTATGATTCTTAAATTCTGTGCCATTGTCAGTTCTTACAATTCTGACTGTGTTGCGTAGCTGAACTTGTATTTTGGTGAGAAAGGTGATGATCATTTGAGGAGCTTGATCTTTACTTAGAAGAAAATAAACCCAAGTCCAGCGAGAGTAATCATCAAAAATTACTAAGATGTAGCATTTACCGTTGATCGTTTGAACACGCATCGGACCACACAAATCCATATGAAGCATTTGTAAAACATGGTTAGTACTGTGTTCAGGTTTTGAGGGGAAATGAGCACGAGTACTTTTTCCTTGTTCACAGGCTGGAGATAGATGATATTTGGCATAGCGGAATCTTGGAAAGCCTTCAACTAATTCGTGACGAGCGAGATCAGTCATCGTTTTGAAATTCAAGTGAGAAAGGCGTTTATGCCATAACCAGGATTTAGTTGTTTCAGCTTTGGATAGAAGACAAATAGGAGATGAAGTGATCATGTCAGACATTGAAATTGTGTAAAGGTTAGTGCCTCGTTTGCCTGACATTAAATCATTTCCTTGTAGATCACGAACAAAACAAGTTTTTTCTCGAAATGCTACTTCTAAATCTCCATCACAAAATTGACCGACAGAAAAAAGGTTGTGACCCAAGCCTTCAACATAATATACTCTGCTAATTTCAATATTCCCATTCATGTAGTCTCCGTAACCCATGATTAAAGCGTATTGATCATTCCCGAATCTGACAGTTCCAATAAACTTTGAGACAAAGTTAGTTAACAGTTTGAGATTGCCTGTCATATGTCGGGTGCAACCGCTATCAACAATCCAGAGAACGATCTGAACCACCTGCATCACAAGAAGAAGACAGAGATGGAACATAAGTAAGGGTGGAACCCGAAGAAATAGTGGGTTCCTGTTGGTTAGAAACACAAGTATTTAACAGTTTAGGAATCCATTTAAAATTTGGTTTGTATTGTAACCAACGTTGCCAATTCCAACTAGTTTTTGCTTTGTTTTTAGTGAATGCACTAGCTTTTGGCGTGTTCCTAGATTTGTTGATTTCTGCTCTTGGGTTGACTGCAACATCATTAGAAAAAGTAGCTGGCGTTTTTCCTAAGGTTGACTTAGAGGCAGTAGTGGGCCTAGAGGGAAAACCAGATCTACGTTTCTTTTTATGATGTAAGAGATTATTAGCTACACATTTGGTATGATCACCAGATAACACACTTTGACGACAAAACACACACGATGCATTAATATTCAAAACAGTAGAGGGTTCAGCATTCGTTATATTAAGATTTTGATTACAATTTTCCAAATTAGAATCTAAATCAAATGCAACATGAGTTTTATTCAAGTTCCTAAGGTGATCTTCTACTTCTTGCACTTCTAGTGTTCCTCTTCTACGTTGCGAGAGCCTAGTCTTTTTAGTCTTCTTAACGCTTTTTGGCTTTGGACTGCTAACGCTCTTAGGGGAAAGTAGTCCTGTGGAAGTGGAAGAACTAACATTAGAAGTCTTAGCATGATTACCCTTATCTGTTCTGTCTATTTGAAACATTCCTGGTGCTATCACAGTGGTGTCAATAAACTTTCCTTTTTGAAGTAGCTTAATTTTCTCTTTCAAATCAATGATGATGTGATTTTTATCCTGAATATCAGACTCAAGTAAACCATTGCAATAACGAATGTCATCGCGGTTTTGTTGCCATTCAACGTTTTTATATTTTTAACTCCGTAATTTCTTTTTCATATTGAAGACGTTTGTCTTTGAGAAAAGCATTTTTACTTCGTAGTTGCAATTCGGTTTCAATACTTTGAGCTTGACACCAATCAAGCTTTTGTTCGAGTTGACAAATTTCGTTTGAAAGTTTGTTTATCACATCATCACTGTTTTGATGCAACGTTTCATATTTATGTTTCAATATTTCATTTTTTGACTTCAACAAATCAAGATCAGCACAGTAATCTTCAAATACCGCAGCATTGCTGGAATAATAGAGATCATTCATGATGAGAGTATAAATATCAGCATGGAGAAGTTTTTCCAAGAGTCGATCAGAATCCGTTTTCAAAAATTTGTTTTTGCGTTGTTGAACCAAAATTGCATTTTCATTTAAAGCAAAAATGATTTTCATATCAGTAACTTCATTTTGGAGTTCCTGTTCCCAACGAGTAGCACAATAACGCAAATTTTGAACTAAAGGCAGAATTTGTTTTTGAAAAATATCTCGCTTTTCCCGCTCGTAGGCTGATTGAAAAGTAGCAATTTTGATTTGCGAATGATGTTCAATTGTGTTTTCCAAATTATCGATGCCTTTCATGAATGTTTGAAAATAGTCTAAAACTTTACAACGTGTAGGTAATTGTGTTACATTACCAGAAGATGGTAATGGACCATTTACTTGTGCCACGGGGTTGACAGGAGCTCTATCGGAAGATGAAACATAAGACTCAGTTACATACCATGATTTCTCAGGTATTTCTCTTGACGGAACAAAACATTTTGAAATGTGAGGAGCTTTTGAGTAATCATATGGTTTGCAATATTCAACTTGACTCATTTTTGATCGACTCTTTTCTTCAAGTTCATATTCTTCCTCAGTATTATGTACAATAACACGCACAACATTATTATCCATCAATTGGTCCATACTGTAAAGCTTAGGAATTGTTTTGAATGCAGTGCGAAGAAAAATGGATTTGTAATCGCCAAGGCCAAAACCTTTATCTTGTCTTGGTTTTAAAGTAAACTTTTGAATTGTCGTTACAGATTCTCCATGTTTATAAACAATGTTTTGAAAAGCTTTAATTTGACGTTTGAGAATGAGATTCTCTTCAATTAAAGAATTTTCTTTTTCTCGTTTTTGCACTTTGTGTTCATAAAATTCCTGTTTGCAAGTTGTCACTTCTGTTTGTGTTTTTGAAAGTTCCTGTTGAAGTTGTACAACTTGTTTTTGAAGATCATGTTTTTCATTTTCCAGTTTGGAAACCAATTTACCGTTTGACTCAATTATGTCATATATTTGCTTTTGAAGATTCTGTTCTTTGACGTATGATTCCTGAAATGACTTTTCAAAGTACTTTTCACGATGAACTGCATTTTGGAAAATTTGAAAGTTGTTTTTTATAACATTTTATGCCCTTTTTCAACTTGGCATCAGTTTCTTTCAAAACTTTGGTTTGTTCGTCCATTATGTGAGTAGAAAGAAGTTGTTCATTAACTTTGTTTGGCCATGACAGTACAGTTAGGATCTGGATCAGAAGAAGGTTCACGTTGTTCAATATTATCATTTTTGTCTGACTCAATAGGATCATCAAATGAAACGACAGTGTCATCATAAAATATAACAACTGTGTCTAATTGTTCATCCTCTGGAGGAGATAAAAATGGTTTAGATGGAACAACTTGCGCCTGATCTGATTCAGAAGCATAGGGTGATGCATTAAAGTCTATGGAGCATGTGGTTAGGTCATTTACCTGAGACAAACCATCAGTGGTAAACACTGGGCCTGAATCATTCAACCGATGTTCCTGCATGTTGGCCATAAGCATCACAGCTGCATTGGCTTCAAGATCTTCCATATCATCATCGTTGTAAGCATTAGCAAAGAAACTATTCTCGTGAGCATTGAAAGTTCCTTCCTTTTCATCTTTGAGAGCCATAAGTAATGCCTGCTTGTGAAACTGACTGCCGCGGGTTCTTGGGTGAGGACATGCTGTTGCAATATGACCTTTTTCGTTGCAGTTGTAGCACCATATCGCATTCCCAGATACTGTATTGTTATTTGCCACATTGTCATTACTTCGCTGAGGAGCACCTGGATTGTTTCTGAATCCCCCATTGTTGTTGAATCTTTGTCCATACCCAGAATTTCCAGTATACCCTCCTGATCCGAAACGTCCAGGATTACGGTTCTGAATCTCAACTCGACCATCTTGAACGACAGCTTGATTTCTTGTATTTGATAAAGAACGAAGACGGTTGTTGGTTTTGTTAGAGAATTTGCTAAAAGCACGAGCAACAAGAGCAAGTCCTTGATTCAACGTATTGACGTCATCATCATCATCTTTAATCTGATTCGAATAATACATGCTATCATGGTTTTCATATGGAGCAAGTTGAGTAGAAGTGTGTTGTGAAGTAGGAGGTTGCTGGTGACTGAAATAATTCTATTCCTGATCATAAGCATGATTAGACATCGGAGGATGTGCAGCATGAGATTGAGCAACGAGTGCAAGGGGATTAGAAGTAGGTGGTGGTGTATATCCTCCTCGTGCGGCTTTATCTTTTTCAACTTCAGACTCATAGTGCTTGAGATAGTCGTACAACAAACCATATGGATCTCTATGAAGATTCTTAGCTTGTCTCACAAATGTCACATACTTTTGCCACTCAGGACCCAGACTACTAACAAACTTTGTATTGATAGCGATTTTTGGAAGGGGTACTTCATGTCTCACTAAATCGTTGACGACATTGGTGAAACGATGAAAGTAAGATTCAAGGGATTCCCCTGGTTCGATCATGATATTAGTGTATTCCAAGTAAAGTTTAGATTCCATGTCTTCCTTGTTCAATTGTGTGCCTTGCATAAGTAGATGGACGTGTTCCCACATAGCTTTTGCAGTTGTCTGAGCATCAACACTTCTGAATATGATATTTGGTATTCCCTGAAGTATGTAAGACATAGCATACTCATCTGCTTCACGATGGTGGTGTTGTTCAGCAGTAAGTGAAGACTCAGGAACTAGCACAGCAGTTGGAGCTACTGGAGGATCAGCAGATGGGTCACCGCCAACGTAGTTAACAGGCCACGGAAATGGTCCTTCAAGGATAACTTGTTTCATGTACTTACCATTGGGTTTCTTGAGTTCAATAAACATTAAGAATCGACTTGCCCACTGAATATAATTTCCCGGTGTTAGCATTGGTGGGGTGTCAATAGATCCTGCTTCATGTCTGGATTGTTGAGTTGAAATGACTTCACACATCCTGTCAAACCAGTGAGTAGGTTTTGATGGGAGTTGGCTTTGTTGTGGTGACATAGGATAGGATTGTTGCATTGGAACCATCTGATGTTGTTGCATGAGAATATGTTGTTGTGAGTAAACCGATTGTTGATAATATTGTGGTGATTGTTGATACTGTTGCTGCTGCTGATGATACTGTAGATTCTGATGTTGCTGAGGATGGTTAAAGTTGTAGTACGATGGTTGAGACATATTGAAACAGTTGTGTGAAAAGATGGATCTTGTAGAAGGTATAGACCAAATCTCGAAAACTTGCACAATTTATGATTTCGAAAATTGAGACTTGAGGGATTGCGAAAATGCTGACTTGAGTGATTGCGAAAATCCTGATTTCGAAATTGTGAGATTGCGAAACTTTGGGGCTTCAGTATTTCGCAAAAACTTGGTGAATGTTTGTGAGTTTTCGAAACTTAAGAGAGTTTTCGAAAATATGTGATTTCGAAAAGTAAGTTGTTTTCGAAAACACAAAAATCACTAACACACTTTCAAAATTATACAACTTCGAAAGTTATCAAAAAGTCGAAGTACTTTTCTTTCTTATACAAGAGAGAAAAGACTGAGTCCACAATTCGTAAGTCGATTGGAAGTAATTTGTGTAGATCTCGAAATAGGAACAATCACACGATCTCGAAACTTGGGCGAGTTATGTTTTCAAAGAAAGCTAACCAAAAACGCGTTTTTATTTAAAGATTCTTGTACTTTTAGGTATAAAATGATGATTTCTTGAAGAAAGTTGAAAACTTGATAACTTTTTCAAAAATGAAAATGTTTTCGAAAACTAGTACAAAATCCCAAATCGTAAATTTTGAATGAAATTATGAAACTTTTTGTTTGTTATGTTTTGTAACACAAGTTTGTAAGCAAAGGTGTGATAAAAAAACAAGAAACAAACAAGAAATGACAAGAATTTCAACAAAATAACGAATGAAAAAACAAATTTTGGATCGATTCTTGTGAAAAAAACAATAACTATACCTTCATATGGCGAATGATACCATTTGTTAGGTCACCATATTGATTTCACACAAACAAGAATGAGACAGATATAAGGATTTGGGTGATTATATGAATAAGAGAAAAATGAGAGCAAGAGTTTCCTTAAGATATCAAATAACCAACCAAGTTTTACATGAGACCTAAGGCTTCTATTTATAGGGAAGGAGCTAGGGCAACACTCCCTCTCCTTCCTTTCATGAATTTCGTATTGGTTTCAAGCACATGGACTAGAATACTTAAGTCTAGTAAACCTGTAATATAACATTAATGTAACTAAATAGTAACTTAAGCAACCTATTATTACAAATGACCGAAACTTGATAAAATAGTAAAACTTTGATCTCAACAATTTAGATACACATTTGTGATATGGTATGACTATTGTAAAGCCTATAGTCACATGATCGTGCTACAATTAAATGTGACTATACACATTAGGTTGTGGCAAGCAAACACACACTAAAATTTAGACACACATATTAACTTACGTGACCATATGTATCGAATTTTCGTTACACTTAATCATGTTTCTATGGTTTCGTGTGACCATATATGACATTTGGTCACACTCTTCAAGTGTGTGACATATATTTGTCACTTTTAAATGCATATCGTGACTAACGCTTCAAACTTACTTTTCAGTTGTCACACATTTCAAATTCATATTTAACTAAATATTTAGCAAAGAATAGCAGTCACGTTTAAATAATGTGTGACAAACTTGACTATATAATTTAGCCACATACATAATTACTTCATGTGACCATATATCTATTTTGGTCACACTCTTCAATTGTGTGACATATATTTGTCACATATGTATATCTGTAGTGTGACTAATGTTTAAAGCTGATTTGTATCTGTCACACGTCCCAAACTAAAAGTGACTAAATGATCGAAAAATATTTACCAGTTACCCTCTAGTCACATAAATACAGAAATGTGTGACAATAGAATTCCGAAATGGTCACACAAGTCGGATCAAGTGTGGCTGTTTATTTTATTTTGGTACATTTAGTCACGTAAAAATGTTACCGTGTGACCGTTCAAAATCGACCATGTATGACAAAAGGCCATTTTTGTACTAGTGTATGCTACTAGGTTTAACATGGGTAATCAGAATATGCAGAATCAGTTGGGTCAGTATGCAGGGAATCAGATCGGTCAGTATGTAGGGAATCAGATGGGTCAGCTAGTTGGAAATCAAAAGGGTCAGAATGTTGGCAATCGGGCAATGGGTAATCAGATTAGGAATGTGGCAGCTCCAGTTGTTGGGAATAATGGAAATGTGAATCAGGGTAATCCAGTAAAGTGTTTCAACTGCCAGGGTATAGGTCATATGGCAAGGAACTGTCCTACAAAGCCGAACAAAAGAGATCCAGAGTATTTGCAGAAAGCATTACTGTTGGCACAAAAAGGAAAGGCAGGGTTTCAGTTGAATGCAGAGGAAAATGATTTTATGGCTCTTATGGATGACATGGAAGATAGAGAGGATATCGATGCGAACTGTATCTTCATGGAAAATCTTCAGGAAGCTAAGTATGACATGGATTCTGACACACTTCCTGTTTATGACACCAGTGCACCATCTGAGGTATCAAACTTCAACACATGTCATAATAATGATATATTTGATATGTCTCCTCATGAGGAACAACATTCTAAGAAGCTAGCACCCACTTATGATGCATACCTGGACACGCCAAGTAGTAGCAATACTCCTTCAGCGACTCCAGATGTGAATCATAATGGAGGCTTCGTTTCACAGCATGCTGAGAATGATAAGGAAACACGTGTTTTATTTGAATCATTATTGAACAACTGTGGTATTGAAATTGAGAAAGTTAAAAAGGTCAATCGCAAAGTTAAGGCCGCAAATGAGAGATTGACCACTGAGCTTGAGAGATACAAGAAAAATTCAAAAAGTTTTCAAATTCACAAAGAACGCGAGTCAGAACTTGAAATTGGTTATAAGAAGTTACTTGTTAATGATAGGGAATGGAAAAACAAATTTGATACTCTTGAAATTAGATCAATAAAAACCATTAACTCTTTAAAACAAGAAATTAATGAATTAACAAACCAACTTTCAAAACAAAAATCCGCTTATACCAATCTTGAAAAAGAACGGGATGAGTTGAAAAAGGACTTTGCAAAGAAAAAAGATAAACTTTTGGATGAAATCATAGAGTCAGAACACAAGATTACAAAACTAGAAGAATTAGTGGTTAAGTCGGGTCAGTCAAGTCAAACAATGAAAATGATTTCAAATCAAACTAATCTGATTTACCATACGAAACACAAAATGGCTCTTGGTAACAACAATCCATTTAATCTCAAGAAATCTCAGGAAGAACAGAATGTTTTGTATAATGGTAATGTTATTTGCACCAAACATGATCCACCCGTCGTTTGGGATTCTGTGCAAACGATGGAACTTGTCGAAGAGAGCATTAATAAAATGAAACAAAAGGATTTGAAACCCATTGTTACAACAAATTGAACAAACTTTTTGGAATTACTTTTGTTCCACAAAAAGAACCATCAGTGTTTTCCATAAAATGACCATCCTCAAAAATAGTTTCAAAAAAGGTAGTTGCTTCCAAATCGCTTTTAAACATGGAACAGATGTCCTCAAACAACACTTTTAACACAAGTGCTGCAAGGGGATATCTTGATGATTTTAAAACCAGACTTGGGCAACTTAAAACGACTTTAGAGTCTAAAACGAGACTAAATGAGATCAATTGGAATTACATGGTTCATTTACAGCTTAAAAAGATTCTTGAAAGTGAATTTGCTCCTCAAATTAATAACATTCATGCTCGAGTAATTCATTTTGAACAAGCATTTTTGAAAGAAACAGCTGACTTCATCACGGATCACAAATCCCTGATAAAGAAGGCTAATAAATCTTTTGAACAAATCACTGTTTTGGAAAACTTAAATGATTCTCTCTTCGAAGCTGTTATGACTATTGATATTATGTCCATCATTTTACAAACATATTCTGTTCAAGACGATGAATGAATGAGAGCTGAGACCTCCGAAATTGTTTCCAAATATGAAAATGCTCTTATAAAGCTTGAAAAAGAAAATGTGTCATGTTGTAAACAACTTGATCGAAAAAGAGAAGAATGCAAATATGACAAACTGTCGTATGAGCGTGCCTTCAAGAACACGAAAGAGCAAAATGATCTTTTGAGGGCTCAGCTTAAAAGTCAAAAAGGGAAGGGTGAGGAAACTAAGTTTGCAAAACCATCGACTTCAGAGAAACTAAATGTTTCAAACACGGTTCAAAAACCAAAAATGTCAATTTCACGATTTGCTCCAAAAGTCGATAAGAAAAAGGACTTGAAAAAACCAGTCACTCCAACGCCCTTGCCCAAGCAAAGTGAAAATGTAAAGATTGTTGATAAAGGAAAAGCGGTTGTCGAAACACCAAAAGTGATAGCACCTAGCCATTTTAGGATTAGTCCCACTAGTGCGTCTGCCTCCACATCTAAGACAAATGACAAGTGCAAAAAGGATAATTCTAAAGAGTCTAGTGAAGCCATTAAGGACAACAATATAAATCCTAACGCGTATGCCTCACCTTCTACAGGATTAGAAAGCACCTCTAGGAGTAGCAAACTACAGCCTAGGAGCAATACAAGGAACAATAGAGTCTCGCCTGCCTCTAAGAGTAGTAGCTAGAATAAAGTTGAAGAACACCGGTACAAAAAGTTGTAGTGGTCACGCCAAAAATGTGTGACGATATGCCTATAGTCACACATGTTTTTTTCATTGTGTGTCACTAAAAGTCCCGCCACCGTAGGTGGCATATGGTCACATTGTTGATGTTGATATAAATAATGCCTAAAAACATTATTAACATATATCTATATCTCTATGTTTTGATAATCACAAAACGCAAACTCATTGAACTACAAATTATGACGTAAACAAGTATTTAGTCGTAAATATTTGCTTTAGCATCCATATCACTTAAGGTATGAATAAACAAAGTGTCTAATGCATTTTATGATCAAAGGAATTTTTATTTTCACAAACCTTACATTTTATTAAAGTGGGACAAACATTTTTAAACTTATACAAAACATTTTTGTATTTATAAGAAATGTTTTAATCAAAATAAATATTTTGAATTCATATTTCAACCCAAAAAACGGCTAGATTCTTCAGGAAAAACCTCTCCCACAAAAAGACAAAAAAATCTGAAGAAAAAATATTTTTTGCTAGGCGGCCCCCTTAATTATACTAGGCGGTCCCCTTAATTATTAAGGGGACCGGCACCCAATTAAGGGGACCGGCCACGCTCCAGAACAGTAATTTTTTCCCTTATAAATACTGGTTCATCCCACAGAATTTTCTCACCTTTTGCACCCCAAAACTTTCTGTTCTAGATCTCATTTCTATTCTCCAAATCCTTTGATCATAAATACATTATCCTTTGTTTCAAAGTGATTCTTACTTCATCCTCTCAAGTGCAAGAGAAGAATACTTCTATCCCCCAAGACAAGAAGTATTACAACTTGTTGTGATCTCCACATCCAAGTTGTTGGTGCATCATCAAGATTATTTACATATTCTTAGTGAAGATTGTTGTGAATATTTGTTTGTAGATAGTTGTGCTAGATATAGATTGTGTGATTAGTTAGTAGCTTGGTGTGAAGAAGAAAAGTTAGGAGCTAGATTGGTGTGAAGAAGATAGGTGTGGAGTAGTTAGTTGTGAAGTAGATTGATTTGAAGAAGGTGTGTAGAAGTTGTGACTTAGGTGTGAAGAAGTTGTGGTGTGTAGATTGGTGTGTAAATTGGTGTGTAAATCGGTGTGTAAATTGGTGTGTAAGGTTTTCTCCGCCATAAGGGAGCTTGTTGATATAGTGAAGAAAACTCTCGAGTAGGTGACTCGGGGAGTGGAGTAGGGCAAGGAAGGTGTCCTTGTAGCCGAACCACTATAAATGCTTTGTCTCCCGGTTTGATCTTTCCATCTCTTACTTATTTTCTTGATTATATTGTTATTACTTTCGTAGAAGTAAAAGTATATATATAGTTGCTCATATAGTGCTAGTGTTAATTTCACTTAAAGATCAAACAAAAGTTTCATCCACAAAACTAAGTCTTTACAATCAAACTAGAAAGACAACATACATATAATTGATCATTTCGATCAAGTATAGTTTTCATACAAAATATAACTAAGGATTATAGAATAAACGATTACGTAATTATCTATCATATATAGATATAATTGTTTATATTATGCATGTGTTGATTTCACATACTTAGCTTACATTATTATTATTATTCATACTTAGATATACTTGTTCATATTGTTCAAGATTTGAGTTCACATAAGATTGAATCAAAGTTTTAAAAGCAAACAAGGTTTTAAAACTAAACTAAGTTTTCATAATAAAATTAAAAAGACGTAAAACTATTCAACCCCCCCTTCTAGTTTTCCACAATTGGTATCAGAGCCACGTCTAGCAAGATTTTTAAAATATATTGTATTTTAAAACTTGTAACGATCTATGGAATCTGAAAAATATTTAGAAGGGCAATCTATGCAAAGACCACCACTATTTGAAAGTGATGGATTTTTATATTGGAAAAATAGATTCGAAACTTATGTGAAATCGAAAGATCTTGATCTTTGGCATGTCATTACCTTTGGTGATTTTCCCCCCATTCAATATAATTTTGAAACTAAAAATGATGAAATTGTATCTTTTGAAAAACAAAATGATGATTTGAAAAAGAAACTAGCAAAAAATAATGAGGCTAAAATGGTTATTTATAATGCGTTACCACACAAAGAATATGAAAGAATTTTTATGTGTAAAACCGCAAAAGAAATTTGGGATTCTTTATTAATTACTCACCAAGGTAATAGTCAAGTCAAAGATAATAAAATAGATCTTCTTGTTCAACAATATGAACAATTTATGATTCCGGAAGACGAATCAATAGATAATGCATTTGCTAGGTTTAACACTATCATCACAAGTTTAAAAGCACTTGATGAGAATTTTTCTAGTAAGAATTTTGTTAGGAAATTTCTTAGGGCTCTTCATCCAAAATGGCGAGCTAAAGTTACGGCTATTGAAGAATCAAGGAATTTGTCAACTCTACAACTTGACGAATTGATCGATAACTTAAAGGTCTATGAAGAAATAATAAAGAAAGACTCCGAGATGGTCAAAGGAAAAAGGGAGCAAAGCAAATCAATTGCGTTGAAAGCTAAAAAGGACTCTAGTGACGAAAAATGCTCAACCTCCAAAAGTGACGATGAAGAGTATGCTATGGCCGTATGAGACTTCAAGAAATTCTTCAAAAGACAAAGAAGATACGTTAGGCAACCATATAATGAAAGGAAGTGTTTTAAATATGGTGATCCAAATCATCTCATCGCAAAGTGTCCAATGATGTCAAGAGATCAAAATCAAAAGGCGTTCATTGGAGGTGCTTGGAGTGATAGCGATGAGGACAAGAAAGAAATCACAAATGAGGAGAAATGTCTTATGGCTAAGACATCAAGCGAGGTACGTTCCGAAACCAAATACTTTAGTGATGAAAATTTATCATTAGACGAAAAAGACCTAGATAGTGAATATAATAGGTTATGCAAATTAGGTCAAAAAGTTATAGCTAAAAATAAGTCACTAAAACTTATTAATAATATATTAGAAAATGAAGTACTCGAATTAAAAATTAGACTACAACATTTGGAAAAAGGAAAAGAAGTTTTTATAGAATGTAAAACATGCATAGAACTTAAAAATGAAATTTTCAAACTTGACAAGTTTAAAAATTGTAGTAACCCACTTAAGAAAATAATAAGTGTTCAAGAAACTTCGGGAGATAAAATCGGTCTAGGATTAACTTCAACTAATGTTTCAACTAGTGAAAATAAAAGTATAAAGGTTGAATGTGAATCTAGTAAACAAAAATCATTAGAATCAAATCCTAAGTATATACTTACAAAAGATAAAAAAATACCCATTTCGAATGATGAAAAAGTAAAAACTTTTTATAAACCATCCTTAAAGACCGAAGTAGGATCCTCTAAACCTAAATTAAGATCTAAAACTCCACCACCAAGAAAACCTAACAATCATCATCCAAGATCTAAAACACCTCAACCTAGAAGAAATCAAAATAGACAATATTACAATAACACTAGAAATCAAATGTGGAATTGTCAACCAAGTTACAATCCTTAGGAAATATTACCACCATACATGCATCCTAGCCAAATGTTAAATATGTTTGGACCAAACAACTTTGGACCAATGAGACAATGGGGACCAAGTGGCTAAGTTGTCAATCTTGGAAGAAGTTGGAATATCATCTACAAATGACGTCTATAAGTCAACATGGTCACTTGAAGTGCTTGAAGATATTCCATTGAAGACTAAAAGGTACGCGTTTCTTTTAAGTTCATCACTATAATTTCCATGCTTAGATAAATGATTAGTTAGATTAATGCTTAGTACATAATTGCTTATATTCTTATAACCTAGAAACATCATTGGTTGACTTTCCTAGGAATAAGATAAAATTGTTCATCGCCGAACAAAATAGAAAATGGAAATCTTCTATATCCACTATTAGCAAACTCATGGTGATGAAGTGAATTGAGTTAAGTGGATCAATCGTTAATATAGAAGTAGGATTAGATCCCTCGCGTAAGAAAACTATGGATGAAACAAGCTCTCGTAGACTATGGCATTAAGTTAGATAAGCGTGCGAAAACAAAGGAATTATAGATGTTAGGTTTTACCCCATTCAACACTCTTGCATTTAACATATAAATTATTGTCTTCATTTCCTTTAGGATCATAGGATATGTAGAAACGATAGCATGAGATAATAATAGACTTAACCAATCCTCTTGAGCATGAGATCTTTAATAAACATTTTTTTCTTTTGATTTATGATATTTGTTGTCAAAAATCTAATATCTCTAAAAATATGCAAAAACCTCACATTTTGGAAAATAGTTTTTCAAATAACTATCCCACTTCTAAATAACATGTTTTCACTATCAATATCCACAATTTTGTTTTGATCAAAACTAAAGATTGGGAAAATATTCTTTACCGTTCATTCACACATTTTGAAGTAAAAACCCAATCTATTTTATTCAAATAACTCTCACATCTAAGTGAAAACTTACTTTCAAACATTGTTGAATAATGCTAAAAACGTCTCTTTTAAAATCATGCATGGTGATCTCATATTTGTCATCTATATTTATATAAATGACACTTATAAGTGAACTAAATCAGATCAAGAGGACCATGGTTTGTTCATTAAGACTTTGTTTGTAACAAGTCTAGAAATCCATGCTATCATAATTACCCACTTAATGCACATTGATACACATTAGGATTAATCCTCCTAGTTATGTAGTTATGAAATACTTGATGTTGCTTGTTGTTTCCTAGCACTTATATTTTACTTGCTTGATGAGTATGTTTGCATGCTAGATGAAATTGCTTGTTTACTTAATCTCTTTGATTAACATGCTTTGGCTACATAATTGCCTACATAATTAGTATATGCTTAATTGCCTCAAAGAGTTGGACTTGTTTGAAACCAAAAACACAACCTTTCTGCAATTCACTACCAAAAACCCTTTTCTGGCAATCTGGGAATCACCAGATGGGCGGCCCCCTTAAATCATACGGCGGCCCCCTTAATTATTAAGGGGACCGACCTCCAATTAAGGGGACCGGCCATCTGATGGTCGAAGGTGTTGTTTCCTTTTTCTATTTTTTAGCCCATTTCATCCTACACTTCCCAAAATTCACAAACCTATTCTATCCAAAACCTTCCATCAAAGTTTATCCATTCTTGATCCTACCAATCCTACATTATAAACACTCTCATTCCTCTCAATCTCCACTCATCTCATCATCTCCTCTCCCATTAAACCAAAACCACCAAGAAACTTGTTTGGAGAAGAAAGCCTAACTTCCTTTAAAATTCCGTCAAACTAAATGACGTTGTCAAACATCCAACACCAAATTCCTCCTATGTTGTCAAACATTACTTACCTAACACCTCACTCTCCTTCTCACCAACATTACATATCAAAAACCTTCACTCACCCATATCCTTCTATATTACACTCAAACCTCATAATCTTTTCACAACTCAAGCGATGTTGTTCATAATCAACCAACACCTAAACCTCACTCTCACACAAATCATCCATTTAACAACAAATCATCCATTCGTGCTTCGACTAATGCTCCTTCTTATGATGAGCATGCACAATCCCAAAACAATAATCCCAACCTCATTACAACACTTTACATGTTGCTCATTCAACAAAAACACCATCTACTCATGAAGCATCTCTTCCACCCATATCATGTTTTCATGATTACCCAAGCTCAAACATGTCTCCACCACTAAGATTATCACCATCACATCCTACAACTTCACATGCCATTCCTATGTTGCATGTTCAAACCCTCACCCAAGACAACTATCATGATCCACCACCATCACCTTCCTCCGAACACTTGAAGTTCGTTGAGGCGCTAAAAGAAGCCCATGAGCTTAGTGCTCTTTTAGCCTTACATCTTGCTCAATGCAATTTGGATCCACCTTCATCTAGATCACCCTCATCACCACACAACATAAATCAACTTGAGAAGCATGTCAACAATTGACCTTGTTGCATCTTTCTCCTAAAAACCATTGCATTCAATAAACACTTCACTTGGATTGAATATCTTCTCACTAGATCACATCCAATACCCTCACTTGAACAACATCCAAAACCTTAATCAACCTCTTCCGCTACAAACTCTCCACCACCAAACTCTCCAACATTCATGACCCAAACATATACCTCCATTAATCCAACAACCTTACCCTAACTCAATCATCTTCATTCCAAACACTCCATCATCAACCATCTAAGCATACTATATGCTTATGATTTTCACTTTCAAATACGAATCAACCAACCTTTTGTTACAAGCAAGTCCGATGGCTCTCTTTGGCAAATTAGGATCTTTAACATAATCAGTTTGAATTAATTGTTATGCATCCTTAATATTTTTTGCTATGCTTGTTATTTGTATATTGCATATTCTTCTGTATATGCTTGTGCTTCTACTATTTTTCGTGCGAGCATTCCATATCTCGATTCCTTGGTGCCATCGAACGAGGGGGAGCACACATCAAGGGGGAGCTTTCATCCCGTTTAACTTCATTTATGAAGCTAGCCGGCATAACCTTTTTGATTCTACAAAAAGGGGGAGAAGTGAATATAAACTCACTAAATACATGTCTAAAAATTAATTTTTAAACTTGATGAGTTTAGGTTTTGTAATCATCAAAAAGGGGGAGATTGTTGATATAAATAATGCCTAAAAACATTATTAACATATATCGATATCTCTATGTTTTGATAATCACAAAATGCAAACTCATTGAACTACAAATTATGACGTAAACAAGTATTTAGTCGTAAATATTTGCTTTAGTATCCATATCACCTAAGGTATGAATAAACAAAGTATCTAATGCATTTTATGATCAAAGGAATTTTTATTTTTACAAACCTTACATTTTATTAAAGTGGGACAAACATTTTTAAACTTATACAAAACATTTTTGTATTTATAAGAAATGTTTTAATCAAAATAAATATTTTGAATTCAAATTTCAACCCAAAAAATGGCTAGATTCTTCAGGAAAAACCTCCCCCACAAAAAGACAAAAAAATCTGAAGAAAAAATATTTTTTGCTAGGCGGCCCCCTTAATTATACTAGGCGGTCCCCTTAATTATTAAGGGGACCGGCACCCAATTAAGGGGACCGGCCACGCTTCAGAACAGTAATTTTTTCCCTTATAAATACTGGTTCATCCCACAGAATTTTCTCACCTTTTGCACCCCAAAACTTTCTGTTCTAGATCTCATTTCTATTCTCCAAATCCTTTGATCATAAATACATTATCCTTTGTTTCAAAGTGATTCTTACTTCATCCTCTCAAGTGCAAGAGAAGAATACTTCTATCCCCCAAGACAAGAAGTATTACAACTTGTTGTGATCTCCACATCCAAGTTGTTGGTGCATCATCAAGATTATTTACATATTCTTAGTGAAGATTGTTGTGAATATTTGTTTGTAGATAGTTGTGCTAGATATAGATTGTGTGATTAGTTAGTAGCTTGGTGTGAAGAAGAAAAGTTAGGAGCTAGATTGGTGTGAAGAAGATAGGTGTGGAGTAGTTAGTTGTGAAGTAGATTGATTAGAAGAAGGTGTGTAGAAGTTGTGACTTAGGTGTGAAGAAGTTGTGGTGTGTAGATTGGTGTGTAAATTGGTGTGTAAATCGGTGTGTAAATTGGTGTGTAAGGTTTTCTCCGCCATTAGGGAGCTTGTTGATATAGTGAAGAAAACTCTCAAGTAGGTGACTCGGGGAGTGGAGTAGGGCAAGGAAGGTGTCCTTGTAGCCGAACCACTATAAATGCTTTGTCTCCCGGTTTGCTCTTTCCATCTCTTACTTATTTTCTTGATTATATTGTTATTACTTTCGTAGAAGTAAAAGTATATATATAGTTGCTCATATAGTGCTAGTGTTAATTTCACTTAAAGATCAAACAAAAGTTTCATCCACAAAACTAAGTCTTTACAATCAAACTAGAAAGACAACATACATATAATTGATCATTTCGATCAAGTATAGTTTTCATACAAAATATAACTAAGGATTATAGAATAAACGATTACGTAATTATCTATCATATATAGATATAATTGTTTATATTATGCATGTGTTGATTTCACATACTTAGCTTACATTATTATTATTATTCATACTTAGATATACTTGTTCATATTGTTCAAGATTTGAGTTCACATAAGATTGAATCAAAGTTTTAAAAGCAAACAAGGTTTTAAAACTAAACTAAGTTTTCATAATAAAATTAAAAAGACGTAAAACTATTCAACCCCCCCTTCTAGTTTTCCACAGTTGAGTTCGTGGCCTTTTCCATCAAAAAAGAGTGACCAAAACCCCGAATATGTGTGACAAATTAGGCACAAGTTTTGTTGGATTAGTCATTATAAGTGACCGTAAACACCTTATAGTCACACAAATGTTTTTTGAGAGTGACTATTGTTCGTCCTTTGGCCACTTAAATATATAATATATGTAACATTTGAGATGATATATTCAAGTAAATGTGTATTTTGTGTGACTATTGATAATCCAATGGCCACATGAATATACAATAAATGTGACGTTTGTGATGATTTAGTCACACAATGGGTGTTATTTTTTTGGAGTTAATCTCATACAATTTAACACAAAGTGGCCAAAAGTGTGAATAAGTGTGACCATATGCTGTTTAAAGTGAAGAAATGTGTATTTTGTGTGACTATTGATCATCCAATGGCCACGTGAATTTTATGTTTGTGTGGCCTTTTGTAATATTTAGTCACACAAAGCATGTTTGTTTTGGGTATTTAGTTACATACCATTAATCAAACAATGGCCAAAAGTGTGAATAAGTGTGACCATATGCTGTTTAAAGTGAAGAAATGTGTATCTTGTGTGACTAGTGATCATCCAATGGCCACGTGAATTTTATGTTTGTGTGGCCTTTTGTTATATTTAGTCACACAAAGCATGTTTGTTTTGGGTATTTAGTTACATACAATTAATCAAACAATGGCCAAAAGTGTGAATAAGTGTGACCATATGCTGTTTAAAGTGAAGAAATGTGTATCTTGTGTGACAATTGATCATCCAATGGCCATGTGAATTTTATGTTTGTGTGGCCTTTTGTAATATTTAGTCACACAAAGCATGTTTGTTTTGGGTATTTGGTCACATACCATTAATCAAGCAGTGGCCAAAAGTGTAAATAAGTGTGACCATATGTTTTGGGTATTTGTACTAGCAGTAGTAAATACTTGGCCACATTTTCTTTGAAGTTCATGAGCTGCACTAAATCCATCTAAGCAATATTAACACAAACATGATCAGCAGTAATTCAAACAACATCATGAAGACTTTTAATCCAAAACAATGAACATACTAATAAAATTTGTAGTTAAACTAACAAGTTTTTCTCCCATTGATCTAGTCTCATCATCTGGATATAAAAGCCTTGAAAATGTAGGCTACTGCATATCAACACATCAGGATGAGAGCAGGACTAGAACATGTCAAAGCTCACAACATAACATAACTGGATGAGCCACTGGTTCAACTATCTGCACAAACATGATAGGAGAGTTAATACTAGTACCACGTTAGTACTACTGGAGCAGAGTTACTACTGCTAGTGTATATATATATATATATATATATATATATATATATATATATATATATATATATATATATATATATATATATATATATATATATATATATATAAAACAGAATGTATATAAATGAAGCAAATATATATATAATTGTAATGTCGTATATAATCAAATTCTCAACTATCATAAGTTAAAACCTGTTGACTCTTCGCTGCCTTAGCTTGCTTTTGCAAGGTTTCACTAGAGATCAAATGTTTTCGCTTCGTTGGTACTAATTTTAGTCATGTATTTTGTTCACTAATATTTGGTATCATAGTTGGTGGTGTAACCTGTAGAACCGGTTTGTCGTGGCTTAAGCGTTTTCGTATGTCCGATAGTTTTAACAGGTTCCTATATGTATATATAAAACACGGTACATTAGTCATGTACGTAAAACTAAAAAAATCAAAGGTGGATGTTTTATTACTTACCACAGTTTCCATTACTAGTACGTTTTCCAAAGTTTCTATGGCCATTGGAGTGATCACCTGCAATATAAATTAAGAAATACAATGGTGTTATCATTAGAAAATGAAATTGTTAATAACATAAAAAGTGGCTTACATCTGAGTCTAATGCCAGTTTCTTTCTGCAAAAAAAATATGGGAAATGTAAGAAACTAAGGCACTAATAACGCAGCATAATATAACATCTGCCAACCATGAAACTGTAGAAATATACATG
Organism: Artemisia argyi; assembly: GCA_030686995.1. Classification (NCBI taxonomy): domain Eukaryota; kingdom Viridiplantae; phylum Streptophyta; class Magnoliopsida; order Asterales; family Asteraceae; genus Artemisia; species Artemisia argyi. The sequence continues at coordinate 152,727,342 of CM060702.1, read as the reverse complement.
GGTTGGCTTTGGTGACTGAGATGGAGCATACCCACGCCTCGAAAATGAAGTGTGCCAAAAAATCCATCTGAGCGAATTTTTAGCCAGGCATCCCATGTATCATCCTCACCCGTGAAAATAGCATGTAACCCCTGCAAGAAACAAGTAACGTGATTAATGCTAACATAAAAGACGACAACATTAGATGTCCCAAATATAAGTTTAGCCTAAAAAACAAACATACGGGTTACATATCGAATCGGGCAACAAATAATATACAATTGGTTGCAATTTTATGCAGTGCCAAACGTGGAACGAATAAATGTCAAACACATTACCAAGCAAGCAAATCACTAACATTTGGTACAAATGAAACAATTTGACAAAAAGCAACCATATTTGAGTTAATTTCCTATATAATAGATGTTATGTTAATCTTTTGATAGATAACTTACGCAACTACGATAAGCAAACTCCAACTGTTCAGCAACATCCTCCCGGAGTGGAAACCAATCAAGACTCCCTTTACGAGCAAAAAAGTGGCCTCTTAGAACACGTCGATTGTCTCCATTCCACTAAATAGGAAAACTATTTCGTCTTAATAAGTCTACCAGCAACGATTACCACCACACGAATTTATAATCAAAAATATGTTTTAGGCTAGTTTAATCCACGTAAATCAATTTAAATCGTTTTATATTTGATTACACATTTAAGAAAATATAAATTAAATATGTGTTTGAGCATACCCATGAACAGAGTAGGATAGGTGAGATAAGGGTGATGGTGGCTCGACTGTGATGCTAGTGGTTATCTCGAACCAAACAACCGAAGCAAACAAAGTTTCCCCTACAGTTCCCTTGTCTTGATGACAGTGATGGCGTGGAGGAGCGATGGTTGGTGGAACCACGGCGAGATAAGGCGGTGAAGTGTGGCGGTGGTGTGAGTCGGTTCTAGAGAGAAGGAGAAGAGATGAGTAGAGAGAAGATAGATCTGACTAAGCTAGTAGTGTTAAGGTTTTGATTTTAGGTGAAAAAGGGGCGCCATATGAGCGGAGCGGGAGATTGAAATTTTTTGGAAAATTTAGGGGTGGATCATTAGAGCACTATATTAAAAATTTTGAGATTGAAAGCCTATCAAATGAGCTTGAAATGTTTAATGAGTTGGGCTCAACCTTATATAAGTTCGACTCGAGTTATTGTTGAGTTCTCGAGCTTGTAAGTGATATAAAATATATGTTTTTTTTAATATGTAAGTGTACTAAATGTAAATAGTTATTTATGAATGTATCAAGCTTTTCGAGCTGAAGTCGAACCAAATTCAATTCTTAGGTTATATTTCAAATTTAATTTTTGTAATAAAACACATCTTTACAGATAAATCGAGTTTTTCGAGTCAAGCTCAATCCGAGTTCAAACTTTCTCGATCCCGGATAACATATTATCGGGAGGTCCCTGGATACTTGCTTCTTAGTGTCTGTGACAAATGGCATACACCTACCAAGCCGGTGCAACCCATGCATGACCAGTGATAATGGCTAATTCACATGGGTCATGGGTCATGTGCATTAGGTTATCATTGGTCACATTCATTAATTAATGGGTATTTGACATCGATCATATGGGTCATATGCATTGGGTGGATAGTTGTTTAGAGTGTCATGTTATGACACATCCATGACTGTTGACAATTGGTAATTAGCCATGGGTCATGGGTCAGGTGCATTAGTGTCACACCCCCAATTTACCTGAATGGCAGCAGAATGGAATACCTGGGGGTGACTGTCATAGCACCATAGTTACAGTTATATTGAACGACCTAAAGTGTCGTTTAGAAAATACAACGTTTGATCATTAAAACATTCAGAGTTTACAAAGCTTAGGTCCCAAAAGAGTTTGCCAATATAGTTAAAATAAGTTCAACAAGATCAAACGTTTCATAAGTGCAGAAAATATGGTGAGACGCGTCGACTCCGCGACTCCATGAAGGTCCAAATGTATGCAACATGAGCTACCTTAATAACCTGAGAAATACATTGCGAAAAACGGTCAACACGAATGTTGGTGAATAATCATAGGTTTATAAATAAAATCTAGTGTACATATGCCATAAGTAAAGCCAAGAAATAGGATGTCCAGAAAATATATACATTGGCTCTTAAGCTCATGACCCCGAAGCTAGACGATACTTGGCCCCAATGAGTGTTTACCAGACACTCTAATAATAAAGACATGAAATGCATTCGTTCCATTTGGAGCAACCCAAACACGAATGGAGGCGTCACCCTCGATAGATCTATCCACTCACTCCCGCTTAGTACCAGAAATTAACGGTCCATGATAATAAAAGGGGACTTTTCAAGACGTGGTAATAAGGCAACTTAAGCAATGTATGAAATTTAATACTTAGGCATGTACACAAAAATAAGTAATGCAATGTATTCTCCCCCGTGGGATTTGAAATCAAAATATAGAATTAAAACGGGGCTATGAAACTCACCTGGAGTGATAGTACAAAGATGGTACAACGATGGTAAAGAAATCGGGACAACGAGGCGCGAACAATAGCCGCAACCTAAATGAATAATCGTGATCTAACTTAGATCAAGCCGTAATGAAATGAATGCACATGCACATGATACTCATACCACTCGTAATTTGGAAATACTAGTTATCGTCATGGTAAAATAGTTTCCATACTTAGGAAAAATAGGTCTATTTAGAGAAGTATATAACTTGTCATATTAACTCGTACGAAAAAGTTAGCGTTATAATCCTTGTATCAAAACCTTAGAATGACGTCGTCATGTCGTATAAATATTCCCTCGGGTCGTACGTATTCGTTTGTTAAGAAAATAGTCATTAGTAACGGTGCTAGAAAATATACCATTTAGTACGTACGTTATTATTTTTATTTGTGACTATATATATATATATATATATATATATATATATATATATATATATATATATATATATATATATATATATATATATATATATATATATATATATATAGTTTTGACAATGTTAAAACGGGTATAACTCGGTCGTTGTAGGTTCGTTTTCCTTGTTCTTTATGTCCACGGATTCGTTTTTGTATATACTAGTATATTTTTGATAACTCGGCTCCTCTAGGTTACGTTTAATGCCTCTAATTACCCGTCGTATTCTGCCAATCAGCAAGCAGTTTTTGTAAAAATAGTTTTCGTCGTTAAATTTGCAAAAATCATAACTCCTTCGTTATAAACTCGTTTTAATCCGTTCTTTCGCCTAAAATTTCGTTTTTGAAAGTATTTTCCAAATCTTTGGTCAAAAATTAGCCATCAATCACTGATTTTCCCACGAAATTAAAATAGGGACAGTAGGTATATCAAAAGTTTCAAAAAACCATTTTCAAGTCTCCAAACTAGTTCCATCCTCCATCAAACCACTTTCAAACACCACAAAACTAATCTAATCCTAACATACACCTTCTTAGGGTGTCATGGGTTCCTAATCACCAAAACCAAGTAGATCTAACAAGGATCTAAACAAAATCACTTTCTAGGGCTTAAAAGTTAAATATATACAAAATGGAGTGGTATAAGCCAATATATGCATGATTTCTTGTAAGAAAAATATATAACCATAGTAATAACTTGTAAAAATTATGAAATGAGTTTTGTTAACTTACTTGAAAGATTAGAGAGTTTTTGATGAGAAATACTTAATTATCCTTGAGGTTTTTATTTCAAAACCTTAACTAGGATACTACTAGGACTTATAAAATTACTTGATCTTGCAAAAATCTTGGCTCCTTGTTTCTCCTTGTGTTTGGCCGGATCAAAAGGAAGAGAGAAAGGGAGAATGAGTTTCTTTTTGTAACTTGAAAAATGAGAAAAGAATGTCTTATGTATTATTGTAGAAAATATCTTATGTATTATTGATTGGTTAGACAAGATCCACAAATTATGGAACTCAATAGGGGGTGGGCGGCATTATGGAAGAAAAGGGAAGAAAACATGTAATTTTGTAAGATTTAGGTAGACTTTTGGTGTATAATGTTAGATATTATTAGTTTTAGGTGATACCGGGTACCGAGTTAACTAAAAATTAATTTTAACGGAGTTAACCGTGACATAATAAAGTCATAAAAATTATAAAAATATGTTGGGTATAAATATTGAGTGTTTAGATAATTATTATTTAGTTTCTACGAAAACCGTCGTAATTAAATTAGGCGTACGATACGAAACAAATAAATTTCCAAAATATCGGGTAAATAAATATTATAATTTTTTTATATTATAAAAATGAATATAAAAATATATTGGGATCATAGTCGGGTGTGTCGGACATGTTAGTCACATTTATATTTCGCGTATTAGTGTTTATTTAAAATAAACATACGTAAATCGTTAATTGTACCAAAAGTATTAATTTAATTATCCTACGAGTGGAATAGTATGTAAGTGCCCTAATGATGATATGCTGACTATTTCTAGTCCGTATGAAATGTCCCTGATAATAATGCATGAATTCGCTCCTGAACCAATACGGTTACGCGAATTTGAACACTCGTAAACTAAATTTACGATGACATGAATAATGCACGTGAATAGTGGTTTTCTCTCGGAAATGAATAGTGTCAAGTGAATAGTAAAATTTCTGAATATGTCTCAGAATGTCAAATTGACCTCAAAAACGATGAATAGTGATCGATGAATAGTAATGATGAATAGTAACTTGTGAATAGTAAATTTCGAGGTTTAGAAAAATGACCGGAAATTACGAGTTGTGACAATTAGGTTATCACTGGTCACATTCATTAATTAATGGGTATTTGATCGACATCGATCATATGGGTCATATGTATTGGGTGGATATATAGTTGCTTAGAGTGTCATGTTACGACACATCCATGCCTGTTGACAATTGGTAATTAACATGCATTATGGGTCATGGGTCATGTGTATTGGGTTGTAGTGGCTTTTAGAGCAGTTACTTTAGTAACGCACGTGCGTTGTTTGGATTTTAACGTGCGTTATTTGTACGTGATTGTTGTGTATGGTCGCGTTAATGGTGCGTTAACACTCCGGGTAATTTGAAATTTTGAATTCAAAACAGAGGGCGGGATAATTTGAAATTTTGAATTCAAAACAGAGGACATGGTAATTTTAAATTTTGAACTCAAATAGAGGGCGGGATACTTCCACAAAACATCCTATAAATACCTATTGGTGTTATGCTGAATACACACACAATTCACACCCACAATCATCAAAGAATTCTCTTTTGTTCTTCCAACAGAATGTCTCACAACACATCACCTGAAAACGCATCGTATTTTATGTTTGATGTTTGTTGTAGTTTGTTGTAGCTTGTTTAATGTATGTTTAAATTTTAAGTATTAATATAATTAAGTTGTGTTTTATTAGTTATTAAATGAAATATTAGTTTTAGTTGAGGGTTGAATTTGAAAATAATTGAGTTAAAACTTGGGAAAGGGAAATGTAAAGAAGATCAATCCCCCCAATTTATTGGTTAATGATTCATTACGCACTATTAGGTAATGGTTTATTGCATTATGCTTTGCCAAGCATATTTTTTCACTACCTTTCCCATTCTTCACCCCCTATAACCCCCTACCAAGCATTAGGGGTGTTCAAAAAACACGAGAAACTGACAAACCAAGCATTCTGTTTCGGTTTTTACTTTTAGATATCAATGGTTAACCAAACCGAACCGTATATAATATAAATAAATTACCCGCCCCTCGATGGATAGTTAAAATTTTCCAACTAACCGAACCGAACCAAACCGAACCGCCCCGTGAACACCCCTAGCAAGAGTATCAAACACACTTCATTTACACTTCTACAGTATTATATATATATATATATATATATATATATATATATATATATATATATATATATATATATATATATATATATATATACAAACTTATCAAATACACTTCACACATTTCCATAATCCTCGATTTCTCTCTCACACTCACAGTTACAACTCACTCGGATCTAGGTTTTGATCCCAAATCTCAAGAAGCAGATAAGATCACAAATGAATATAATCCAAATGCCCCTTAGAGCTATTTATTCTTAGGTTTAGGTTGATTATCTGTTATAAGAATTGCGTTGCATTTGTGTTGATAGAATAAGGAAGAACATGCTGTGTTGTTTTTGTGAATAATTAGAGCAAAAGAGATATTAAGGTTTGCTTGAATTAGCTTATTTTTATCTTAGGATTAGGTTAACTATCTGATATAAGAATTATGTTGCATTGTATTGAGAGAATAAGGAAGAAAAGTGGTGGATGTGTGTGCGAATATTTAGGCTAAAACATCCAAGTGTCAAAGATGGAAGAAGTATCAGTGATGGGTGGACATACACCACTTTCAAGTATGAACATAAACTTGTTATGGTGTTGTCAATCCATTATTGATTCATCTTTGCTCTGACCAAGGATCAAATGAGAAGAAAACTTAAAATAAGAAGGATGAGAAATAATTATAACTACACATTTGAGATGCATCGACTTGAATTAGATGCATCCCTAGTCTTTTAGATGCACCATAACATATTTTCTAGAAAAAAATTATATGCATATACATATATTAGATGCATTTCATCAAGTTAGACGAATCCTATACATTTTTCGTCCTCTGCGGGTCAAATTTGGTTTTAGTACTACTTTGCATCGTTTTCACTTCAAAATCACTTTCGAAACTAATTGGGATGCATCTAAATGAATAGAGATACATCTAAATCAAGTCGATGCATCTCAAATGTGTGGTTATAATTATTTCTCATTCTTCTCATTTTAGGTTTTCTTCTCACTGGATCCTTACCCTTTTGTCAAAATACAGAAATAATTATTAAGTATAATTTGTATTGATAGAATAAGGAAGAACATGTTGTGTTGTTTTTGCGAATAATTAGAGCAAAAGAGATATTAAGGTTTGCTTGGATTAGCTTATTTTATCTTAGGATTAGGTTGAAGTACAATAAACATATCAAGAACTTAAATAGTTTTTTCATGTATTTAGTTACAATGAAAATATTTGCATTGCATTGTTGATATAAATTTAATATGATTTCATTGATTCATGATTAGCTCTCTAATGTCGTAGGACCTACATAACTAATATGTATGTTCGTCACATTTAAGTGAGAAATATAAATGATAGTAAGAATTTGATTGCTAAGAACTTAAAGCTCAATTATCAGGGCAGAACTATCTAACGATGTAGATGGGTTCCATCGCTTTTATTGGACCCCATTTTCTAATGATGTTTAATGGTTCTTTCAATAATCAAGATTAAACATCGTTAGAAAACGGGGTCCAATTAAAGCGATGGTACCCATCTACATCGTTAGATAGATATTGTCACACCCCCAAATACCTGAATGGCAGCGGAAAGGAATACCTGGGGGTGACTGTCATAGCACCACAGTTACAGTTATATTGAACGACCTAAAGTGTCGTTTGGAAAAATACATCGTTTGATCATTAATACATTCAGAGTTTACAAAACATAGGTCCCAAAAAGGTGTTGCAAGTTTATAAAAAAAACAAGTTCAATCCAGATCAAATGTTTCATAAGTGCAGGAAATATATATATGTGAGATGCGTCGACTCCGCGACTCCATGAAGGTACAAATGCATGCTAGCAGGAGCTACCTTAATAACCTGAAAATACATTGCTAAAACGTCAACACGAATGTTGGTGAATTCCATAGGTTTGTAAGTTAAATCGTATATACACTAGCCACAAGTATAAAGTAAACAGACAAAAATGTCAAAATGCTACATTGTCTCTTAAGCTCATGACCCCGAACCTAGACATAATATTGTATTGGCCCCAAAGGAGTGTTTACCAGACACTCAAATAGTTTAGACATGAAATGCATCCGTAATTCTATTGGAGCAACCCAAACACGGATGGAGGCGTCACCCTCGATAGATGTATCCACTCACTCTCGCTTGGCATTATAAGTAACGGTCCATGATAATAAAGGGGACTTAACTTGGTAGTAAGTAACTTAAGCAATGTATGGAATTTAATACTTGGGCATGTACAAAAATAATTGATGCAATGTATTCTCCCCCGTGGGATTTGAAATCAAATAAGTAATTGAAAACGGGGCTATGAAAACTCACCTGAAGTGATAGTACAATGTGATGAAATAATCGGGACAACAAGGCGCGAACACTAGCCGCAACCTAATATGAGTAATAACGATCTACTTTAGATCATGCCGTGATGTAATGAATGCACATGCACATGATACCTATACCACTCGTAACTTGAAAATACTAGTTATTGTCAAAGTAGGTAATTTCCATACTTAAGAAAAATAAGTCCAACTAGAATAATAAAAACTTGTCGTAATATATCGTATATATAAAAAAAATGTTAGTGTTATATTCCTCGTTTTGAAAACCTTGAAATAACGTCTAGTAGTCGTATAAATAAGCCTTGAGTCGTACGTACTTCATTAGTTAAGAATATAGTTCTTGAACAAGAAATCTAGAAAATATAGTATTTAGTACGTAGTTATATTATTTCTATTAGTGACTATAATTATATATATAGTTTTGACGATTTTAAAACGTGTATAACTTTGTCGTTTTAAGTTCATTTTCCTCGTTCTTTATATCCACGGCTTCGTCTTAACATGTATTAATATATTTTTGATAGTTCGGCTCCATTAGATTATGTCTAACGCTTCTCTTTATCCATCGAAAATCGTCCAACAGCATGTTATATTTTCAGAAAATAGTTTTCGTCGTTAAACTTGCAAAAATCATAACTCCTTCGTTATAAGCTCGTTTTAATCCGTTCTTTCGCCCACGGCTTCGTTTTTGAAAGTATTTTCTAAATCTTTGGTTAAAAATTACCCATCATCTACTGATTTTCCCACATTTCAAAAATATGGACAGTAGGTATATATATTGTTTCAAAAACTATTTCTAAGGTTCAAATCTAGTTCCAACTTCAACCAAATCACTTTCAATCACCACAAAACTAGTCTAATCTTACCATACACCTTCTTAGGGTGTCATGGGTTCCTAAACATTATAAATCAAGTGGATCTAACAAGGATCTAACTATAATCTATTTCTAGGGCTCAAAAGTTAGATATGTATAAAATGGAGTGGTATAAATAACATATGCATGTAGATCTTGTATATATATCATATGAATCTTGTAAAAACTTGGTAAAATTATAAAAATGAGTTTGATATACTTACTTCAAAGATTGGAGAGATTTGGAGATGAAAACCTAATTAACCTAAAGGTTTTTGTTTCAAAACCTTAAAATAGATAACTAATGGAACTTGAAATATACTTGATCTTGAAATTTTTATGGTTTCTTCTTGGTCTTGTGTTCTTGGCCGATCCAAAGGAAGAGAGAAAAAAGAAAGAAAAGTTTCTAGCTAGTTTGTATTATGAGAAAAAAATGTACAAGTAATTATTTATGAAATGATGTAAGGACAAGATCCACAATTCAAGGAGAAAAAAAGGGGGGCGGCAATGGATGAAAGATGGAAGAAAAAATGGGATTGTGTAATATTTTGTAAGACTTTTGTGTATATTAGGTAGATATTATTAGTTTTAGGGGATACCGGGTACCGAGTTAACTAGAAATAAATTTTAACGGAGTTAACCGGGACATAATAAAGTCATAAAAATTTTAAAAATATGTTGGGTACAAGTATTGAGTATTTGGAAAATTATTGTTTAGTTTTTACGAAAACCGTCCTAAATAAATTGGGCGTACGATATAAATTAAATAAATTTCCAAACACCGGGTAAATTAATATTATAATTTTTATATTATTAAAATGAATATAAAATATATTGGGATCATAGTCGGGAGTGTCGGACATGGTAGTCACATTATTGGTTGCGTGTTAACGTTTATTTAAAAATAAACATACGTAAAAAGTCAATTATATCAAAAGTATTAATTTGAATATCCTACGAGTGGAATAGTATACAAATGCTATTGTAAGGATATGTAAGCCATTTATAGTCTATATGAAGTGTCCCTACTGATGATGCATGAATTCACGGCTTAACCTGACTGGTTACGCGAATGTAAATATTGGTGCTCGAATTCGCAGCTAAACCTAACTGGTTTCGCGAATTTAATTACCCGTAAACTAAATTTACGATGAAATGAATAAAGTACATGAATAGTGGTTTCTCTTCGGAAATGAATAGTGTCATGTGAATAGTAAATTTTCTGAACACTTCTCGGAATCTCAAACTGACACAAAAAATGATGAATAGTAAAATGATGAATAGTTATTGGTGAATAGTAACTTCCGAGACGAATAATGAAATTTCGACATCTGAACAAGGACCTGAAATTTCGAATTGTGACAGATATGGCCTAATCATTGAGACGTCTTCAACACGATAATGATATAGTGTGTATTGTTCATGACAGGCCACACTCCTTCATTATCACATTCAAGATGAGTGATGTTACTTAGACTCTATTCTTTACTCAACATTTGTAGATTATTTGTATCACTCTGTTTGCTTTATATATATGTATGATGTATTTTTGATATAAGAATTATGTCGCATTTGTATTGAGAGAATAAGGAAGAAAAGTGGCGGATGTGTGTGCGAATATTTAGGCTAAAACATCCAAGTATCAAAGATGGAAGAAGTATCAACATGGGTGAACAGACACCACTTTCAAGTATGAACATAAACTTGTTTTGGTGTTGTTCATGCATGTTGATTCATCTTTTCTCTTTGTCAAAATACAGAAACAATTATCAAGTATAATTTGTAGGTTCGATGCTTGAATTTAGCGTCTTCGTCTTCCAGTATGTTGGTAGGTTAGAGATTCAAGGCTGAATAATATGTTGTTGTTTGCTAGGGTAGAAAGGATGGTAGTTCATTGCATTGTTAATATAAATTTTATATGATATCATTCATGCACAATTAGCTCTCTAATGGCGTAGAATCTACATAATTAATATGTATGTTCGTGACATCTAAGGGAGCAATATAAATGATAGTAAGAATCCGCTTTCTAATAACTTAAAGCTCAATGATTAGGGCACTCTATCTAGCGTTGTAGATGGTTCCATTGCTTAATTTGGAAAATGTCTACTACCGTTGGTGTGGTTATTAGATGGAACTGCAACATTAGATAGATCGATCTGGCCTGATCATTGAGATGTCTTCAATGCAATAATGATATAGTGTGTACTGTTCATGACATGCCACACTCCATTATCGCATTCAAGATGAGTGATGTTACTTAGACTCTATTCTTTAGTTAACATTTGTAGATTGTTTGTATTACTTTGAGTCTGGAATTTCAACATACCTTTCCATTCTAAATTCCCATACTGTTTCTTTTGTTTTTTCAACAATCTAGCAATGCGGCTGGTGCAGTCCTTTGCTCAAAGGGAGTTGAAACGACAAAAGGAGCAGTAGTGGGAAGTTAGAAGGGTTACGTATGTTGGTTTATTGCATTCCATTATTTTTTATGATCTAAAACCAACCATCCACCATGTAATGTGGCCATTGGAGTTCCAAGAACAAAGGTTGTTTCAAACACACCCTGAATTGCAACATTATCTTTTATTTCATTTACACTATATTTTTTAAAATTTTAATATATTTTTTAATTTTTTTGCAGCAAATCCATGGTCAGACTACTTTCCAAAGGGATATTTGGATCAGGTCAATCATGAAATTTTGCAGATTTCTTCAAGTCAATCATGTTCCATTGTGACTAGTCTTTGTTGGCGACTAATATGTATATAGTTCTGTCAAAAGTTATATATAAGCATTGATCCCTGGCAAACGCTCATCCCAATGGATAATGATTGGCCCGAAGATGTTGAAAAGGTTCAAGCCACCTGTGGGAAACATCAATCCTTTCCTGCATTAAACATAGGTATTTTGGTTTTCCCATATCCCCTTTTTATACTCGTTTCCATGTGTATCTCAAATCACAAATCCTAGTTTATCAAATCTCTAAACGAAAACCTGCAGGAAGTATTCATAAACAATGTCTGCAAACAACAGATCAGCACAATGGGTTGAAGGAGAAGGTTCAAGCAGGTCTGCTTCAAAAAAGAAAGCGGCAAAAAGTGTAAAAACATTTAAATTAGATGGAAATACGTGGTACAATTGGTTGGCTGCTGAAAGAAAGAAAGAAGGAAAAACACAATCTATCAAACAACATGCTGAGGATGAAAAGGAGTACAAAGCAACAAAAAAAACCATCTCTCAGACAATATCTCAAGGCATACAAGACATTGGATGATGATGATTTGTCTGATGTGGTGTTTGATGGTTTGAATTACGAATATGCACATGTGGCATTTGACCAGGAGAAATCTCCAAAATTAGATTAGTAGATTTTTAGAATGTGTAACTTTTATTTTCAGCATTTTGTAATTTTTCATTTCAAGTTTTAATGGAAAATGTTTAATCATAATTCCAGTACTTTTGTCATTGCTCAATTTTCTCATTACTTGTTGATATTAATATAATGATTCACCCTTTGCACTATAAAAAAAATTGCTGCTAAGAAAACGTTACTTCTGCTGGATTTGGACTGCTAGAACTGAGAGTGCAGGGGTGGATTGGTAACATTTACACTTAGCGGTTTAAATCCCTAATCAAGTCGATAATTCAGTTTCACGCACACATAATTTCTCTATAATCACAAACACTAACATCTTTTATCAATAATTTTCAAAATCCCCAAATCACAAAACCCTAATTCAAGATGGTGTTGCCAATTGAATCAAAACACACATTTGTTGACAGACACAACATGGTCGCTGTTTTGAAGAAACCAGATGGTTCTGAAGGATTCACACAGATAATCGATTTCTTAAATGCTACCCCTATTAGGTATGCATTAACTGTGAATCCTCCTGTATGCATTTCTTTTATTAAGCAGTTTTGGGCTACTGCTAAGGTCATAACTTCTAATGGAGAAAAACAGATTAAGGCTAAGATAGATGGCCAACATATACTCATAACTGAGGCATCTATTAGGGAATCTCTTAACCTACCAGATAATGAAGTGACTGTGTGTCTTGAAAATGCCGCCATTTTCAAAGGTTTGAAAAAAATGGGGTATGAGAAGAAGAATGATAGATTAAAATATTACAAAGGTCTCTTCTCATCTCAGTGGAAATTCTTGATTCATACTCTTTTACATTGTTTGAGTCCTAAAAAAACAGGTTGGAATGAGTTTAGTACCACCATGGCATCAGCAGTGATATGCCTTGCTAAAGGAAAACCTTTCAATTTTTCAAAAATGATTTTGGAGGGTATGATCAAGACCTTGGCTGATGATGGTACTTCTTTATTATATCCTAGGTTTTTGTAACTTATTATTCAAAAACAGTTGACTACCTTTAAAAGACATAAAGGAACTTATGCTGCCCCCTCACTACAAAAGAAAGTATTTTCAAATCTGAAAAATAATGGCAAGGATTTTTCAGGAAAGGTTACACCACTTTTTCCATATATGGTGAACCTTCCATAAAAAAAGGGTGAGAATGCCATGGGTGTGGAGCAGGCCAGTGGTAACATACATGAGACCGAGTATACACCTGTTGATTCACCTCTCAGGGAAGGTAACACATCCAAAAGTGATGAGGGTAGTTCTGAAACAAATGAATTGATGGATTCTGGTGAGAATAGAATGAAACTTATACAGGATCTGAAGGCCTGTTGTACCCAGTTAGAAGAGGATATTCTTGGCCTCCAAAAGCGCTTAACAAAAAATGGTGAAAAGATCAAAAGGTTGAAGCTGAGTGTTCGATATTTGGATGGTCGAAAGAGGTCAAGAAAAGCTCAGTTCAGAAGGTTGAAGAAGGTGGGCACAGCACACAGGGTGAGTTCTTCTAAGGCTACTAGTTTGGAGGATGCTCCCAAACAGGTGAAGAATAAAAGCAGAGTCTCAGGGGAGGAAACAATAAATGCCGAAGGTGCTTGTGCAGATATGCATGTGGATATGGATATTGGGATTGATAGTGATGATAATGTGGATGATGATTATTTAGTTGCTGACAAGGGGGGTTATGAGGCGGTTTTGGAAGATGTAAATAAAGAGCAGGTAGTGGAAACTAATACTAGCTTGGGAGAAACTACTACTAATAGTAATGTTGAGGAAATGGCTAAGGTGGTACAACAAGATGTTTATGCTGCTACAACAAATCAAGTTTCTACTACTGAAGTTGCTACAGATGAAGAGGTTGCAAAGATAGTTGATGAAGCTGAAATAGCTAACTTTATGGATGAGAATAGGAGAGATAAAGTGTCTGAATTTGAAACAGATGAGCAAGTAAAATTCAGACTTGAAGAAGAGGAGAAAAAAAGAGCTCATTGAGAGCAAATGCAAGCTTTTATTGATGCGGATGAAGTTCTACAGGCTAGAATTAAAGAACTTTACACAGATGAGACTGTAAATGGGGAAGACAAAGTACAAAGACTTGCTGATTTGATAAAGGAAAGATATGAAGAATTAGTTTTGAAGGAGCTAATTAAGTCAATGAATCAACGTCAAAGTCAGAAGAGGAAAAGAAATCCCAAAAGGTCTCAGCTCATCAGTGAAATGAAGATATACATACAACATCAAGGTGAGTATAAAGCTTCTGACCTCAGGGGAGTGACATATGAACAAATTGAACGTCTATACTACCGAATCAAGAAATATGTTGAAAACTTTATCCCCATGGGCATAGACGAAACACCATCAAAGAAACAAAAGATCATTGAAGACAAACCTGCTGAGAAGAAGAATGATTCATAAAGAAAAGAAGACAGCTCTTCTCATGATCAGATGATGGTGATTGTTCCTGAAACATTATATGTTGACCCTATTCAAGCTAGACATCCAATCATGGACTGGGGGATTTACCGAGATAAATTTGGAAAGGCTTGGAAGATAATCAGGGCTGGTGGAAGATCAGGAGTGTACAAAAGGTTTGAGGATTCGATAAGAGCAATTGACAGAGTAGACTTAGACAGATTATGGGAGTTGGTTCAAGAAAGAATCAAAACAGTCAAGAAGCTAGATGCAAAAGAGCAAGATTTGTAGGTTGAATTACATAGGTTATATAAACCTGATCCAGCTGATATCTATTGGAACTTCCCTTGCCATCATTTCTCAACTTCATGGAAGTTTTATGATAGCTGCAATGTACATCACTTATCAACACAAGGTGGAATTGATGTTTTTATGCTTGCAGAAAAAGAATATCCTTTGCCTGCTAGTTTACTTGTTGTGATGACATCTACAAAGATCATATGTGAGGAACGTAGAGAGGTTGTTAAAGATCTCATTGAAAGAATTCATGCTCAGTATAAGAGAGCATTGTATGATGTGAAGAAAACAAGCTGATAATTAGGTGTTTGGAGGTAGCAGGGGTACGTACTTTAGCTTCTCTATTTTCATTATGTTGTAAACAAACCTTTTGGTAAGTACTATATAATTCACCTTTTGTGAGATTACAACTCTGTTGTTTGTACAAAAGTTACTACTGCTATTACAATAGTTACTACTGCTATTACAATAGTTACAACTGCTATTACAACTCTTGTTTGTGTAACTTAATGTGACTAATATCAAGGTTAATGATAACTGAGTTCACATTTTGCTATAAATAATAGTCACATGAAATTCACAATGTGACTATTTTGAATGTATTGGTCACATATAATACCCTTATAACGTGGCGATAATCATGATTTAGATACACATTTGTGATATGGTGTGACTATTGTAAAGCCTATAGTCACATGATCGTGCTACAATTAAATGTGACTATACACATTAGGTTGTGGCAAGCAAACACACACTAGACTTTAGACACGCATATTAACTTACGTGACCATATGTATCAAATTTTGGTTACACATAATCATGTATGTTTATGGTTTAGTGTGACCATATATGACATTTGGTCACACTCTTCAAGTGTGTGACATATATTTGTCACTTTTAAATGCATATCGTGACTAACGCTTCAAACTTACTTTTCAGTTGTCACACATTTCACATTCATATGTGGCTAAATATTCAGCAAAGCTTAGCAATCACGTTTAAATAATGTGTGACAAACTTGACTAAATAATTTAGACACATACACAATTACTTCATGTGACCATATATGGATTTTGGTCACACTGTTCAATTGTGTGACATATATTTGTCACATACTTATATATATAGTGTGACGAATGTCTCAAACTCATTTGTATCTGTCACACGTCCCAAATTATAAGTGACTAAATAATCAAAAAAAAAATCCAATTACCTCTAGTCACATAAATATTCAAATGTGTGACAATAGAATTCCGAAATGGTCACACAAGTCGGATTAAGTGTGGCTGTTTATTTTATTCTGGTACATTTAGTCACGTATAAATGTTACAATGTGACATTTCAAAATTGACCATGCGTGACTAATAGAACTTTTTGTACTAGTGGAAGTAGAAGAACACCCTAGGAATTTATCGCTTTGTAATAAGAGACATGTTTCATCTGAATGTAATGTCAAAAGTACTGAACAGAAGAACGTTCCAAGAACAAAGGTTGTTTCAAACACACCCTGAATTGCAACATTATCTTTTATTTCATTTACACTATATTTTTTAAGATTTTAATATATTTTTTAATTTTTTTGCAGCAAATCCATGGTCAGACTACTTTCCAAAGGGATATTTGGATCAGGTCAATCATGAAATTTTGCAGATTTCTTCAAGTCAATCATGTTCCATTGTGACTAGTCTTTGTTGGCGACTAATATGTATATAGTTCTGTCAAAAGTTATATATAAGCATTGATCCCTGGCAAACGCTCATCCCAATGGATAATGATTGGCCCGAAGATGTTGAAAAGGTTCAAGCCACCTGTGGGAAACATCAATCCTTTCCTGCATTAAACATAGGTATTTTGGTTTTCCCATATCCCCTTTTTATACTCGTTTCCATGTGTATCTCAAATCACAAATCCTAGTTTATCAAATCTCTAAACGAAAACCTGCAGGAAGTATTCATAAACAATGTCTGCAAACAACAGATCAGCACAATGGGTTGAAGGAGAAGGTTCAAGCAGGTCTGCTTCAAAAAAGAAAGCGGCAAAAAGTGTAAAAACATTTAAATTAGATGGAAATACGTGGTACAATTGGTTGGCTGCTGAAAGAAAGAAAGAAGGAAAAACACAATCTATCAAACAACATGCTGAGGATGAAAAGGAGTACAAAGCAACAAAAAAAACCATCTCTCAGACAATATCTCAAGGCATACAAGACATTGGATGATGATGATTTGTCTGATGTGGTGTTTGATGGTTTGAATTACGAATATGCACATGTGGCATTTGACCAGGAGAAATCTCCAAAATTAGATTAGTAGATTTTTAGAATGTGTAACTTTTATTTTCAGCATTTTGTAATTTTTCATTTCAAGTTTTAATGGAAAATGTTTAATCATAATTCCAGTACTTTTGTCATTGCTCAATTTTCTCATTACTTGTTGATATTAATATAATGATTCACCCTTTGCACTATAAAAAAAATTGCTGCTAAGAAAACGTTACTTCTGCTGGATTTGGACTGCTAGAACTGAGAGTGCAGGGGTGGATTGGTAACATTTACACTTAGCGGTTTAAATCCCTAATCAAGTCGATAATTCAGTTTCACGCACACATAATTTCTCTATAATCACAAACACTAACATCTTTTATCAATAATTTTCAAAATCCCCAAATCACAAAACCCTAATTCAAGATGGTGTTGCCAATTGAATCAAAACACACATTTGTTGACAGACACAACATGGTCGCTGTTTTGAAGAAACCAGATGGTTCTGAAGGATTCACACAGATAATCGATTTCTTAAATGCTACCCCTATTAGGTATGCATTAACTGTGAATCCTCCTGTATGCATTTCTTTTATTAAGCAGTTTTGGGCTACTGCTAAGGTCATAACTTCTAATGGAGAAAAACAGATTAAGGCTAAGATAGATGGCCAACATATACTCATAACTGAGGCATCTATTAGGGAATCTCTTAACCTACCAGATAATGAAGTGACTGTGTGTCTTGAAAATGCCGCCATTTTCAAAGGTTTGAAAAAAATGGGGTATGAGAAGAAGAATGATAGATTAAAATATTACAATGGTCTCTTCTCATCTCAGTGGAAATTCTTGATTCATACTCTTTTACATTGTTTGAGTCCTAAAAAAACAGGTTTGAATGAGTTTAGTACCACCATGGCATCAGCAGTGATATGCCTTGCTAAAGGAAAACCTTTCAATTTTTCAAAAATGATTTTGGAGGGTATGATCAAGACCTTGGCTGATGATGGTACTTCTTTATTATATCCTAGGTTTTTGTAACTTATTATTCAAAAACAGTTGACTACCTTTAAAAGACATAAAGGAACTTATGCTGCCCCCTCACTACAAAAGAAAGTATTTTCAAATCTGAAAAATAATGGCAAGGATTTTTCAGGAAAGGTTACACCACTTTTTCCATATATGGTGAACCTTCCATAAAAAAAGGGTGAGAATGCCATGGGTGTGGAGCAGGCCAGTGGTAACATACATGAGACCGAGTATACACCTGTTGATTCACCTCTCAGGGAAGGTAACACATCCAAAAGTGATGAGGGTAGTTCTGAAACAAATGAATTGATGGATTCTGGTGAGAATAGAATGAAACTTATACAGGATCTGAAGGCCTGTTGTACCCAGTTAGAAGAGGATATTCTTGGCCTCCAAAAGCGCTTAACAAAAAATGGTGAAAAGATCAAAAGGTTGAAGCTGAGTGTTCGATATTTGGATGGTCGAAAGAGGTCAAGAAAAGCTCAGTTCAGAAGGTTGAAGAAGGTGGGCACAGCACACAGGGTGAGTTCTTCTAAGGCTACTAGTTTGGAGGATGCTCCCAAACAGGTGAAGAATAAAAGCAGAGTCTCAGGGGAGGAAACAATAAATGCCGAAGGTGCTTGTGCAGATATGCATGTGGATATGGATATTGGGATTGATAGTGATGATAATGTGGATGATGATTATTTAGTTGCTGACAAGGGGGGTTATGAGGCGGTTTTGGAAGATGTAAATAAAGAGCAGGTAGTGGAAACTAATACTAGTTTGGGAGAAACTACTACTAATAGTAATGTTGAGGAAATGGCTAAGGTGGTACAACAAGATGTTTATGCTGCTACAACAAATCAAGTTTCTACTACTGAAGTTGCTACAGATGAAGAGGTTGCAAAGATAGTTGATGAAGCTGAAATAGCTAACTTTATGGATGAGAATAGGAGAGATAAAGTGTCTGAATTTGAAACAGATGAGCAAGTAAAATTCAGACTTGAAGAAGAGGAGAAAAAAAGAGCTCATTGAGAGCAAATGCAAGCTTTTATTGATGCGGATGAAGTTCTACAGGCTAGAATTAAAGAACTTTACACAGATGAGACTGTAAATGGGGAAGACAAAGTACAAAGACTTGCTGATTTGATAAAGGAAAGATATGAAGAATTAGTTTTGAAGGAGCTAATTAAGTCAATGAATCAACGTCAAAGTCAGAAGAGGAAAAGAAATCCCAAAAGGTCTCAGCTCATCAGTGAAATGAAGATATACATACAACATCAAGGTGAGTATAAAGCTTCTGACCTCAGGGGAGTGACATATGAACAAATTGAACGTCTATACTACCGAATCAAGAAATATGTTGAAAACTTTATCCCCATGGGCATAGACGAAACACCATCAAAGAAACAAAAGATCATTGAAGACAAACCTGCTGAGAAGAAGAATGATTCATAAAGAAAAGAAGACAGCTCTTCTCATGATCAGATGATGGTGATTGTTCCTGAAACATTATATGTTGACCCTATTCAAGCTAGACATCCAATCATGGACTGGGGGATTTACCGAGATAAATTTGGAAAGGCTTGGAAGATAATCAGGGCTGGTGGAAGATCAGGAGTGTACAAAAGGTTTGAGGATTCGATAAGAGCAATTGACAGAGTAGACTTAGACAGATTATGGGAGTTGGTTCAAGAAAGAATCAAAACAGTCAAGAAGCTAGATGCAAAAGAGCAAGATTTGTAGGTTGAATTACATAGGTTATATAAACCTGATCCAGCTGATATCTATTGGAACTTCCCTTGCCATCATTTCTCAACTTCATGGAAGTTTTATGATAGCTGCAATGTACATCACTTATCAACACAAGGTGGAATTGATGTTTTTATGCTTGCAGAAAAAGAATATCCTTTGCCTGCTAGTTTACTTGTTGTGATGACATCTACAAAGATCATATGTGAGGAACGTAGAGAGGTTGTTAAAGATCTCATTGAAAGAATTCATGCTCAGTATAAGAGAGCATTGTATGATGTGAAGAAAACAAGCTGATAATTAGGTGTTTGGAGGTAGCAGGGGTACGTACTTTAGCTTCTCTATTTTCATTATGTTGTAAACAAACCTTTTGGTAAGTACTATATAATTCACCTTTTGTGAGATTACAACTCTGTTGTTTGTACAAAAGTTACTACTGCTATTACAATAGTTACTACTGCTATTACAATAGTTACAACTGCTATTACAACTCTTGTTTGTGTAACTTAATGTGACTAATATCAAGGTTAATGATAACTGAGTTCACATTTTGCTATAAATAATAGTCACATGAAATTCACAATGTGACTATTTTGAATGTATTGGTCACATATAATACCCTTATAACGTGGCGATAATCATGATTTAGATACACATTTGTGATATGGTGTGACTATTGTAAAGCCTATAGTCACATGATCGTGCTACAATTAAATGTGACTATACACATTAGGTTGTGGCAAGCAAACACACACTAGACTTTAGACACGCATATTAACTTACGTGACCATATGTATCAAATTTTGGTTACACATAATCATGTATGTTTATGGTTTAGTGTGACCATATATGACATTTGGTCACACTCTTCAAGTGTGTGACATATATTTGTCACTTTTAAATGCATATCGTGACTAACGCTTCAAACTTACTTTTCAGTTGTCACACATTTCACATTCATATGTGGCTAAATATTCAGCAAAGCTTAGCAATCACGTTTAAATAATGTGTGACAAACTTGACTAAATAATTTAGACACATACACAATTACTTCATGTGACCATATATGGATTTTGGTCACACTGTTCAATTGTGTGACATATATTTGTCACATACTTATATATATAGTGTGACGAATGTCTCAAACTCATTTGTATCTGTCACACGTCCCAAATTATAAGTGACTAAATAATCAAAAAAAAAATCCAATTACCTCTAGTCACATAAATATTCAAATGTGTGACAATAGAATTCCGAAATGGTCACACAAGTCGGATTAAGTGTGGCTGTTTATTTTATTCTGGTACATTTAGTCACGTATAAATGTTACAATGTGACATTTCAAAATTGACCATGCGTGACTAATAGAACTTTTTGTACTAGTGGAAGTAGAAGAACACCCTAGGAATTTATCGCTTTGTAATAAGAGACATGTTTCATCTGAATGTAATGTCAAGAAATGTTTAATTAATGATGTTCATGATGAATGTGTTTCTAAGAATGTGAATGTTACGCCTGAACAGAAGAACGTTCCAAAAGGAACTAGTGCTAGATCTAGATCTATAGAAAGATTAGTTACACGTTTTAGGTCTACCACTAGTAGTCGAATGCCTGGGAACTATCTTAAGTGTTGTATGTGGATTCCAACGGGTAGAGAGTTCACTCTTCAGGATGGCAAATTGGAAGTTATTCAAAATAAACATGTTGCAATCTTTGATGAGTGTGATTCAGCTTTTACTCCTAACCCCATGGAACCAAATTCAAAATGGTTTCCAAATACAAACTCTTCTGTTCTTGGCAGGTTATCAAAATTTGTCTTTGGATCGTCGACTCGGGTTGCTCCAAGCACATGACCGAGAATTTAAAGTTGCTGATCAATTTCATCTAGAAATTCATGGGAACTGTACGCTTTGGAAATGATCATGTAGCAGCTATTCTGGGTTTTGGAGACCTTCAGTTTGGGAACTTTTTAATCACTCGAGTTTACTACATCGAAGGGTTGGGACACAATTTGTTTTCAGTTGGGCAGTTTTGTGATGCAGATTTAGAAGTTGCATTCAGGAGAAACAAGGTTTTTATTAGAAATTTTATTGGTGATGATCTCTTAACTGGTAATCGTGGTACAAACTTGTATGCTATCAACATCAACCAAATGGCTTCTACATCACCAATTTGTCTTATGACAAGGGCAACCGAAACTAAGTCCTGACTGTGGCATAGAAGATTATCCCATCTCAATTTCGACACCATCAACAAGTTAGCCAAAGACAACATCGTCACCGGTCTTCCTAAGTTCAAATACACCAAGGATCACCTATGTCCATCATGCGAACAAGGAAAAAGTAAAAGAGCATCATATAAACCAAAAACCGTACCTAGTTCGGAAGCAAGGTTCATATGTTGCACATGGACTTATGTGGCCCAATGAGAGTTGAAAGCATTAATGGAAAGAAGTATATTCTTGTTATAGTTGATGATTATTCAAGATATACTTGGGTAAAGTTTTTGAGATCAAAAGACGAAGCACCAGGCATCGTCATCACCTTTCTGAAGCGTATTCAAGTTCTACTTCAAGCTCCATTAAGGATTGTAAGAACAGATAATGGCACAGAATTCTCAAACCAGGAGTTAAGAACGTACCTTGAAGATGTTGGAATTACACATCAAACATCAGTTGTTAGAACTCCACAGCAAAAAGGGGTAGTTGAAAGAAGAAATCGAACACTTGTGGAAGTTGCTCGCACAATGCTAATTTATTCTAGTGTACCACTATTCTTATAGGCTGACGCTGTAGCCACTGCTTGTTTTACTCAAAACCGATCCCTAGTCCATCTGAGATTCAATAAAGCCCCATATGAGCTAGTGAACAACCGTAAATCGGACATCTCTTACCTTCACGTATTTGGCGCTTTGTGCTATCCGACGAATGATAGAGAAGATCTAGGAAAGTTAAAAGCTAAGGGTGATATTGGAATATTCATTGGATACTCAGAAAACTCGAGGGCATTCAGGGTGTATAATAGACAAACAAAAAGGATAATGAAGACAATGAATGTGAAGTTTGACGAGATTTCACAGATGGCTTCTGAGAAACTCGCTCTAGAACCCGCGCTTAATCCGATGGCTTCTAATCAAAACGGATTAGGACCCGCACCAAACCAGCAGACTTCTGGACACATCAGTTCAGGACTCGTGCCTTAAGGAGCTCATTCAACAAACACGCATAAACCTTCAGAACAAGAACTGGAAAATTTCTTCGAGTTAATGTTTGATGAATACTATGGTGGAACTTCGACAAATGCATCCCATCAACATTCTGCTGCACCCGCTCAAAACCATCAACGACCACTACCACTACCATCACAAGATGCATCTACTACAATCGAAGATGAAGCACCAACTACCTCAACATCATCAACATCCACTCCAACAACTCCAATTATTGAAATTGTTCTACCAAGAGTTGATGAGCAAAACCAAAACATAAATTTTCAAGAAGAACGAAAAAATAATTCAAACGATGTTGAGTTAGAAGAAGAAATATTTGAAAACCCATTTGCAACAGACTCTGCTGAATCTTCTTCAAGGTTACAAGAACCATCTAACACACATTCATTAAACCTAAGGTACCCTTCTACGTTTCAATGGACAAAGGACCATCCAATAGAACATGTTATTGGTGAACCTTCAAAGCCAGTTCAGACACGGAGACAACTTGCCACCGATCTCGAATTGTGCATTTACATTTGCTCAATCAGCCTCAAAGAACCAAAAAACATTCGGGAAGAAATGGTAGAAAACCCTTGTATAGAAGCAATGCAGGAGGAAATTCTTCAATACCAGTTACATGATAGTTGGGAACTTGTTGAACGACCACTTGATATACGTGTTCTTGATCTCAAGTGGTTGTGGAAGAACAAACTGGATGAGGAAATGACTGTTATTCACAAAAAAGCTCGTATCGTGGCTAAAGGTTATCCACAAGAAGAAGGGATAGATTTCGAAGAATCATTCGCGCATGTAGCTAGACTTGAAGCAGTCCGGATTTTCTTAGCCTATGCAGCTCACAAAAACATCACAGTCTATCAGATGGACATTAAGACAGCTTTCTTGAATGGAACTCTGAAAGAAGAAGTGTATGTGAGTCAGCAAGAAGGATTCGTTGACAAAGATCATCCAGACTACGTCTACAAGCTTAAGAAAGCCATTTATGGTTTAAAACAAGCTCCAAGAGCGTGGTATGACGAACTATCATCTTTCTTACTCAAAAGCAATTTCACAAAAGGAACGGTTGATGACACCTTGTTTACCAAAAAATTCAAAGATGACATTTTGATCGTTCAAATTTACGTGGACGACATTATTTTTGGATCAACCAATCCTAACCATTCAAAACATTTTGAAAATCTCATGAAAAGCAAATTTGAAATGTCCATGATGGGGGAACTAAAATTCTTTCTTGGTTTACAAATACATCAATCCCCTCGTGGTATTTTTATCAATCAAGCTAAATATACAATAGAGATTTTGAAAAAACATGGAATGGATAACTATGATTCTGTTGGTACACCAATGGTCACTTCACCAAAAATAGGTGCTGATTTGTTTGGGAAACCCATTGATCCAAAGAAATATCAGAGCATGATCGGTTCTCTCATGTACCTAACTGCTAGTCGACCCGATATTCAAATTGTTGTTTGTTTGTTAGCATGGTTTCAGGCAAAGCCTACCAAACTTCACGTCAAAGAGGTTAAACGGATCTTTCGGTACCTACGAAGCCCCATTAACATGGGACTTTGGTATCCGAAGGATTCGGGGTTTAATCTAACAGCATTTTCAGATGCCGACCATGCCGGTGATCAAGTTTCAGCAAAGAGTACATCTGGTGGAGCACAATTTTTGGGTGAAAAGCTAGTAAGCTGGTCGTCAAAGAAATAGGATTGTACTGCGCTATCAACCGCCGAAGCCAAGTATGTGTCTCTATCTGCGTGTTGTGCCCAAGTTCTTTGGATGCGGACACAGCTCACAGATTATGGCTTTACTTTTGATAGAATACCTATGTATTGTGACTCAAAAAGTGTCATAGCTATCTCGTGCAATACCGTACAACACTCAAAGACGAAGCATATCAAAGTTCGCTACCATTTCATCAAAGATCACGTAGAAGAGGGTACTGTTGAATTATTTTTCGTTAAGACTGATTACCAACTCACCGATCTATTTACTAAAGCCCTTCCAAAAGAACGGTTTGACTATTTAGTTCGACGAATTGGCATGCGAAGTCTAACTCCTGAGGAGCTAGAACGTCTTCTCGAATCTTCTTGAAAAATGTTTTCAAAATTGCTTCGTTGTAAATATTTTTGAAAAAAACAAAATACAAAATTTGAAAAACCAACAAAAACAAAATACAAAAATAGAAAATTTTCAAAAAATACAAAAAAAAAATATAAAATCAAAAAAATCCAAAAATATTCTTCTCACAACATGTCTCTCGTATAAATCAATATTCTGTACATTTCTAGAAATGTCATTCAACAATGATACGGACATGTACAGATGCTTGAACGGGAGTTCTTTATATGTTTTTCTAAAACATGTCGTTTCTCAAAAAGTTTCTTCACTATGGCTTTCGTATACTTCAGTACGAAATCCGGACCCTAATGATGACTTCTGATTATCTTCAAATCAAGGACTCGTACGTTCAATGATGAAATCTTTTTCCAAAAGTTCGAGTCTAAACAAACGAAAAAGATTTCAAGCATAAACTCGTTTTCAAACAAAATTCTTGAGCACTTTTTCAAGATTGTTCAAAAGATTTCTCAAAATCTCTCAAAATGAGTGCTCAAGATAACTCCCTGCAAACCCTTAATTGATTTTAAAATGAGCTATCATTAAGGGGAGTACAAAAACAAAAATGTTCCGTATTCATGCAAAAACAAATCTGTCTTTCTCTCCAAAAGCTTTTTCTTAATCAGTTGATATAAAAAATATCACGATATGCTATTTTTGAGGGGGAGAAGACATGATTAAAATGTGATCAAAGATGTTTAAAGTTTGTGACTGAATCTCAAAAAAGCTCAACTCAGTTACTACCAATGAATTCAAGAAGCTTAAAATGTCAGTAATCGAAAAGACTTGTCCTGGACGGGTAATAATTTCAAGCTAGTCTAACTAGTGATGTAAGCGTGTCTCGAATAGGACTTGTCTGAGTAGAGTGTACCGTATCGAGAGACTTTTTGTTTGGACTTGACCAGGATGGGTAATAACTTCAAGCTAGTCTAACTAGTGATGTAAGCGTGTCTCGAATCGGTCATGTTCACTGAAAGCGGATCAATTCAAAAAGTGCAAACTCCTCACGCATGTGCAAATTTCTTAAAAATTCATGAGCACACGTGAAGGGGGAGTCCTTCAAAATGAAATGCAAAACTCTCAAAGTGGTAAGAACAATGTGTTTTATTATCATAAACACTTTGAGAGATTTTCAATAAATGGTTTCATGGCAATGATAGGATAGCCATGGTGTTATAAGGTGACTAAGGTTAGGGAAAAACCATCGTATGATCCGCCATAGCCTGAGGGATCTACCCAAGGACAAATCTAATAGATTAGTATTAGAAGTCCTTAGGTATGATTGGAAAAAAGGAGAAAATGAGAAAGGAGAAAGAAGGGGTTGAAGAATTAAAAAGAAAAGTTATGAAAAAGGGTGAAAAGAAATAGCCCTCCATATGTTCAACCTTAGGGCAGACACCGGGTTCAATTCATATGCTACTGGTTGTTACTAAGGTGACACTGGTATTGAAGACAAAGACGTCATGGACCCAGTGACGCACTGCACTAAACCCTCTTAACCACTCAAGTTCTCTTAAAAGAGCTTGTTTCATTCTCATGGGGAACCAGTGTAATCTATCGACCTGTCTCTTAGAGATGGTTGATATTGAAGCAGTAGACCTCTCCCTAATCTCCGCATAGGAAACCTAATGTGCACTTATCGAGTCTAGAGCCCCGAGATTCATCAAAAGATCTCATAGGAACACATGATATTTCTACACTGGAGTCCTACGCAGATCTTAGCAATCTGCCAGAACATTTATGAGAGAATTCACACAAGTGATTCTCAATGATTGAATGGAAATTCCTGCCAGGGTCAACATCAAACAGCCCTGACAGCAGGTCACTTCGGTAATTCTTTATGGGTTATGCTTAGTGTTCGAGGTGGTCTCTAACAGTCTACAGTCGTGGAGTGATCCCCAGCGACTCACCCATTCATTGAGCTACTTAGTAAGTCTCGTAAGCTCCCTCGGGAATATCCGAAAAACGGCCTTGGTAAGGGTTAGAAGGAGTCCTCACACTATGCTGTTGACGATCTATAATTCCTTATCTGTAAGTACCGGTTGATTTATTGCTAACTGTTTACCTGCAGCTATACATCATATCCATGGCGATGGATTCCACATGCTCATACATACGTCACAATGTCAATGAAAGCTCCCTCAAAGGTCTGTGCAACACAAAGTTCAAAGAAAGATTCTACACCAAAAAGAAGAATCTACAAATTAAAGAGACAAAGATCTAAGTGAAAGAAAGGGAACTTCTAATGTGTGAATCCCAAAGTTTAGAGACGTATGAGCATGTTGGAATGGCGGACAACCACCAAAGACTAAGAAGTGACGAAAGGCAGACAAAGAATGATGAAAAGTCAGTCATCAAAGATCATAAAGCATGAAGGAACAAAGACTTATTACTATTCTGCAATGACACACAAAGTTCAAGACAAAGAACACGGAAGACCTAATCACGTGGAGCATCATTCGAATGACCACCCCTTAGGGGGAGATTGTTAGTGTTGATACAAAAGTTGGGCGCTCCTAGTTTGGGCTCTTGCTCTCGTACCAATTAGCTCTTAATGCTTGAAACCTGCGCACTAAGAAAATAAACAAACATCGTTAGGCTTATCGTAGGATTGTCTCCCACGATTATCCTCCGACGTGAGAGTAAGTAATCGGTTTTATGGTTTTCGTAAAGAGTTTAGGGTTTGTGAATCGTACCTTTAATTAGAATTATGTCATTCCTTATATAGGCGCAGAATCCTTGTAGGTTTCGTGCTCCTTACGTTTTGCACGCATGGTGCTTATCCGGTCCAAGGATCTTTATCCATAGATAGAAGATCCTTATCTAGACCATAAATAGTTTGGTGGGGCTTGGGTCTACGTGAGCCCAATCCCTTTGGTAATGCGGTCCAAGTCATTGTTATGATAGCCCACTTATGGTGGATTTGGGCCTTAGTAATGTTTATCATTTGGGCTCGTGGCCCAAATATAGACTATACATCATCATGTCCCCCAGTCTAGTGTGCGTGGCTTTCTAGCCGCGGATACTAGACTTCTTGAAGCAACGGTAAGTGTGGCGGGAAAAATTACCGCCTAATATGGTAAACAATGTATCTAGTCACCAATATTATCAAAAAATACCTAGGGAAGTGGGGAGAGTGTCCACGTGTTTATCGGGAAATGGGAAAAAGTGCATGTACCCGATCGTCTTCTAGCCACAAGATTAGGATAGTGGGTTCCACGTGGCTAACATGCTAGGGTTTTGGTAACCCTATATAAACACCGCCTCCCATTTACTGAAAAACACATAGTAAAAAACACACTTCCGCCATTTTTACATTTCTTCAAAGCATTTTCAAAGAAAGCAACTGTTTTATTAGGTAATCTACGAAAACATGCTTAATTATTAGTTTCTTAAAAATGGTTCGCCAATTACACGAGTTTCCTTCTGAAATGGACGAGGATGAACTACGTCAGTTCTCCTCGGATTATTTCATTCCTCTTGACGTACATCTGGTTGTACCGGAGGCTAACGCGTGCATCGCGGATTTCCCTGAGGGAAAAATAGGGTTATATACGCGCTTCTTCGAGTATGCAAACCAGCGCGTACCCATATCCATATTCTTGAGCAATTTGCTCAATCACTACCGCCTTCATATTTCCTAGCTGCACTGTATAGGTGCGGAAAAAGTATCTAATTTTGAAATAAACTGTCAGTTGCTTGCTGTCAACCCGACTGTTGACCTATTCCGTGCGTTTTACCGCATAACGTGGTCGCATGGATGGGTATCTTTCGCGAAGCGCGGTGGACGCCTTCAGTGTTATACGGAGAAGGTGGATTCTCTTAGGGATTGGAGGGAAAAAATTTTCTGGGTAGAAGATAGAGTATTTCCTTCGCCTTTTGAGTTTTATACTCTAGAGACGCTGCCAAGGGATGGGCGCCCCGCACCCGGTTCGTATAGCATAGCAGATGCGGATACGATTGATGCCAACCGCATCCCCATTAACCCTTACCTCGAGGAGTTTTTTGTTCACATGGGGCTGAGTCGCAACTATTTCCATGGTTCTGACGAGGTGCTAACCTTCATTGATGAGAGTGGTCGGGGTGGGTGCTTGTCCCTTTTATTTGTTCGCTTCAAATAATGTAAGTGTTCCTGTATATGTACCTTCAATAACTAATCTATTTTTTGCTATTTGCTCATGTGTTGCGCAGAGATGGATTTGTTCGCCGTGGTGAAGCTTGAGAAGCCGAAGCAGGTGACGGTTAGTGTGCGTCCTTTGAGGGAAAATGAGGAGCCACTTCTGGATGCGACCGCTGGGCATCTAACTGTGTTGGGGCAAGCTGGGCCTGAAGATTCACCTCCTCTGCTTGTGACGCCTGTGCAGAGCGTGCCTCCTACTGGGGAGCCTGCTCATGTGGAAAAGTTGTAGGATGAGTCTTCTGACAGCGTGGAGGTGCTGGAGCCTGAGATTGTAGCGCAGAGTCTAAAGTGCAAGGGAGAGGCTGATGGCGCTGGTACTTCCAAGAGGAGGCGCCATCTTATCACGGATGAAGAGTCATCCGCAGAAGTTGACACATCCGCCACTGGCGCGGATAAGGGGATGGCAAAGGCTTTGCCCCTTCTGTAAGTGATATCCATGTCTTTCCTGTCTTCTTTTTTTTCCCCGTAGATGCTCTAACCTTCTACTTATGTTTGTAGTGACCAAGCTGCAGAGGGTGATGCAGCTTTTGTGGAAAGCGTGGTCCCTCCTCAGAATGCAAACGTGGAGGAGACAGTGAAGGTGGCTGGAGAGGTATCTGCGCAGCAGTTGTTAGAGGAGCTAGCTGCTGCTGCTGAGCGTCAGACTGAGTTGGTCGCTCAGTTAAAGACGCGGTATGTTGGGGAGAGCAGCACCCTCGCTCAGAAGGACGAGGAGATTGCCCTGCTCCATGCGCAGTTAGCTGATTCGCAAGCGAAGGTAGGGTCCGTCAAGGCGCATGCTGACAAGGTCACTGATGAAAAGTTGACCATGCATCAGTTTAAGGTGAACCTTACTTGGGGGGGTAAGGTATCTTGAGGAGAAAAAGGCTGAGCACTTTGGCCATATCGATGAATTTCGCCTTCGCATGGAGAAACTACTGAAGGAGCAGGAGGAGAAGCTGTGCGGCCTTAGTATAGAATACGATGAGGAATTATATCCTCATCTTATGTCTACAATAGCTGAGTCCAGGTACGTTTTTGTATATTCCGCAATGTTGTCTTACTGTATGTATTAATTTGTCTCTTTGCTTCTAATGTATTCTTTTTTTTGCGTGTGTAGGTGGTTGATCAGTCATGGCTTGCGCCTGGCTGCGATGGGTACCTTAGAGTCCCCGAAGGTAGTGGAGACCTTTGGGAAGGTAGTTTAGTGCGCCGTGGAGCGTGGTAGGGCGCAAGCTATGGAGGAGCTCCATGAGGCGAAGTTGCTAACCGTGGCACTTGCTGAGGTGCCCGGTTATAATGCCGATGCCTATGACGAGCTGATGAAGGCTATGGAGGGGATGAAGCTGCTTGAGCTTCCCCATATTCCGCGGCTGGAGCGCGACCAGGATTACCCCATAAAGTTAATTATAGAGGGGTTAACCCTGGGGCGACACATCTTGGAGGCTGCAGAGGCGCAGCCAGGCTTTTTTCTGAAGCCTGACGAGTCGCAGCTGGAGGTTCCCATTTTTGCGCAGCCGCGTGATATACTGAAACCCTTCATTCTCGAGAAGGAGGTTCCCCTTAAGGAGGTCTTGGAACTGCACGCAGATAGAGCAGCCAAGAAAAAGGGTGTTAAGGGTAAAGCCATCCTATGTGGTGTGGGCGCTGCGCATATTCCCATATCATATGGAGTTGCAGTCAGCGTAGCGACCGTATCGCCTAAGGATATGTTACTTTTGAGAAAGCTCCAAGAGGCAGGAAGCTCCGCTGCCCCAGAACATAGTCCTGAGCATCAATAGGCTTTTGTAACTTGTATATCACTTGTATAAATAACAAATTATATATCTTTGCTTTGCGTGTTGATGGTATCCGTTCCTAAATTGCTATCCTTTGTGTAAAAAGGTCAATTAAGATACTAGTTTGGAACCTATATCTAAATTAAGTGCGTGACTTAAAATAAATCATAAGTATGAGAATAAACTTGCATTATTTTTGCAAAGTTTTATTAAATGACCAAGAGTCTTGGCTCATAATTTGCTAAGCTTGTATAGTGTACGTGATATTTGCGCATCCTTCGTGGAATGCGCAAGGAAAACTTACTTCAACGTCTTGAAGATAAGGCACTTAGCAAGGATCCGTGATCCAATGTTGATGGGTTTGCAACCCTCTTACACAACGAGTTAGTTAGTAGGTTTACTCATCCTTTTCTGCCATCGTGGGTCTTAATTAGTACATGCACGCCATGTAGGCAAAAATATAAAATAACCATATTGACACATATAAGAATGTACGCAATAAAGTAAAATGTGTTATGGAGTTAGCTAGAAACCATAACATTTTATTAGTACTTGCAAGTTTTTGGGAAATAAAGACAATTCCTAAAAAAGAAAAGAAAATTCAATGACAAACAATTATTGGGCACACACTAAGGTGCAAAGTTGTCTGTTTGTGGGACGTAGCCTTTCCTAAAGGTAGCATCTTTTAAGATTGCAGATATTCCAAGTGCGCGCCATGTCGTGACCTTCCATATCGCGCAACCTGTATGCACCATTACCTAGTGCATCCGTGACCTCATAGGGTCCTTCCCATTTGGGTCCAAGCTTGCCTGTGTCTTCTGCATGGCTTGCATCATTAGTGCGGTATACGAGGTCTCCTGGCCTGAAAGAAGTGTGTTTGACTTTTGCATCATAATATTGCTTCATTTTTGCTTTAGCCTTTGCTTCATGTATAGCTGCGCGTTCACGCCTTTCTTCCAGCAAGTCCAAGTCTATGCGCCGCTCCTCGTCATTTGTTGTGACATTTATCTCTACTGTGCATATAGTTGGCATTCCAATTTCAGCTGGTATGTCGGCTTCTGTTCCATAGACAAGAGAAAATGGTGTGTCTCCGGTACTGGTTTTGATTGTTGTGCGGTGCGCCCATAAAACATGTGACAACTCGTCTACCCATTTTCCTTTGTGTCTGTCAAGGCGCGCTTTTATCCCTTCACCTAAACTGCGATTCGCGCATTCAACTAGGCCATTGGTTTGTGGGTGTTTCACTGAAGCAAAGTGTTGTGTGATGTTCAATTGCGTGCACCAATCTTTGAATGGGTTGTCACATAATTGTTTCCCATTATCGGATATGATTTCCCAGGTAGCCCAAAGTGACACACAATATTGTCCCACATGACGTGTTTTACCTGGTTGCCAGTGATGCTTACCACTGCTTTTACCTCAACCCACTTTGTAAAGTACTCTATGGCTACGATGAGGAATTTTAGCCCTCCCGCTGCAACTGGGAAAGGGCCTGCGATGTCAATGACCCATTTATAGAATGGCCATGATGAGGTGATGGGGTTCAACTCTTGTTGTGGTTGGCACGGAATTGGCCTGTGTACTTGGCAATTGCTGCATTTTTTATCATATCTCACGCATCGCGGTGCATAGTAGGCCAATAATATCCTGACCGCAGAGCGCGCGCCACAACAGACCGTAGCCCTGAGTGCATGCTACATGATCCAGCGTGAATTTCTCAGAGTACATACTCTGCTTAAAGAGGTCCAACACATCGGAGCCAAGGTTGTAGGAATGAACGTCCATACATGATTCCATTTCGTAGTTCAAATCTCTGCGCTGTGCGCCGCACTCTTCGAGCATCCTTTTGATCTTGTGGTAAGATTCCTTTGCTAATGAATTCAATGATAGGTGTCATCCACGTGGGATCCTGTTCTTCTATCACTTTGGATATTTCCATCTCTAAGATTGAACACTTGTTTTGATAGGTGCGCAAAGCTTGTAGATGTGATCTTACTAAGCGCGTCAGCTTTCCAGTTGTCTCCTCTAGGTACTTGTTTGATTGTGAACCTATCAAAGCTCTGAATTAAAGACTTTGTTTTTTCAAGGTACTGGATCATGTGTTCATCCTTGGATTCATATTCTCCTAACACATGGTTTGCTACTAGCCTGGAATCCACGTTTACCTCTAGGTTGCGTACACCCATTTGAATTGCAATACGCAGTCCGGCGAATAGGGCTTCGTATTCTGCCTCATTGTTTGTGGCTGTGAATTCGAAGCGCAGCGCGTAGGTGAACTCCATTCCTTCTGAATTAGTAAGGATAAGGCCTGCGCCCGATCCATCTACGCATGAGGATCCGTCTGTGAATAGAATCCAAGGTTCCTGTAGATCTGTTTTGCTTGTTGAAGTTCGAGTATCGGTATCTGGCTTTTTAACAATAAAGTCAGCTAATATCTGCCCCTTGATTGCAGTGCGTGGTCTATACGAGATGTTATACTCGCTCAACAACACACTCCACTTTTGTAGCCGTCCTGATGCGTCAGGTTTAGAGACAACTTGTTTGATTGGCTGGTCCGTGATCACAGCTATTGGGTGCGCTTGAAAGTATCTGCGCAGTCTTTTAGCTGCGAATACTAGAGCTAATACCAGCTTTTCCATGGCGCTGTAGTTAGTCTATGTCTTCTTCAATGATTTGCTTACAAAGTATATGGGTGTCTGGACAGAGTTCCTATCTGTCAATAGTAATGCGTTGACTGCTCCATGGGTTGCAGATAAGTACATAATTAACTCTTCCCTTGGTCGTGGTGCGACAAGTTTGGGGAGTGATGCCAGATGCTGTTTTAACTGTTGGAAGGCTTCCTCTGCTTCCTCAGTCCAACGAAAGTCTCCCTTTTTGGTGCACTTCGTGAGTGTTTTAAAGAGAGGGAGAGATTTGTCTGTTGACTTAGATAAGAAACGGTTTAGCCCAGCTAGCTTTCCATTTAATGACTGGACTTCTTTCAGTGTGCGCGGTGAGGGGAGATTAATAACAGCTTTTGTTTTTTCTGGGCAAGGCTTGATTCCATCAGGTTCTATTAAGTATCCAAGGAACATGCCTTCTGTCACGCCAAAGGTGCACTTCTTAGGATTTAACTTCATGTTTATTTTTCCCAATGTTTTGAAAGTCTCCTCGATGTCGCGCACCAATTCTTCCTCTGTGTGGCTCTTGATGACAAGGTCATCAACATAGACTTCCAAGTTTCGTCCTACTTGTTTTTCAAAAGTCATGTCCACCAATCGATGGTATGTTACACCTGCGTTTTTTAGGCCAAAAGGCATTTTTGTGTAGCAATAGACCCCTTGACTTGTGTGGAAAGCTGTTTTTTCTTCATCCTCCACTGCCATCTGGATTTGATGGTACCCTTTGTAGGCGTCTAGGAAGCACTTAAAAGGATATCCGCACAGGGACTCTACTTTCCAGTCTATCTTTGGCAGTGGATAGCAGTCCTGTAGGCATGCTTTGTTGAGGTCTATAAAGTCCACGCACATCCTCCAACTGCCATCACTCTTCTTTACCATCACTGGGTTAGAGAGCCAGTCATGATAGTATACTTCGCGCATAATGCCTGCGTCTACAAGTTTATGTACTTCTTCCAGAATAGCTTTTGCGCGATCTGGGGCCTGGCTGCGCTTCTTCTGTCGTATTGGGGAATATCCTTGTCGGATTTGTAGCTTGTGCTCCATAATAGAGCGTGGCACTCCGGTCATGTGCTTTGGTTCCCACGCAAAGATACTCAGGTTCTTTTGCAAGAGTGCGCACACAGCTGCTTTACCTTTGTCAGATAAAGATCCTCCAATCGATATTTGTTGATCTGGGTAATCAGGATGAATAGCGACCTTTAAGTTTGGTGTTTTTTCTGCGCGCTATTCTGGAAAATTCTCCACTTCACTGGTTACTGCGTTGCATTCTTTAGGCGGTACTATGCTGTTGTAGAGGGTGACAATCCCTCCTTCTACTGGAAATTTGAGCATCCCTTGTGCTGTGGATGGTACAACGCGCATGGATGATATTCCAGGTCTTCCAATGATGCCATTGTATGGTGAAGGAGACTTGATTATCATGAAATTTATCCACGTTGCTATAGAGTGTTGCTCATCGCCCACAACTACAAGCGTAATTGCCCCATAGGCCATATCTTTTCTCCTGTGAATCCAGTCAGCGACGTCGTAGCTGGTATCAACTAATTTTGTATCTCAGGTCGTAGCCTTTTAAAGCAATGTTCATACAGAATATCTGCGGATGCTCCTCCATCGATATACATGCGGTGGCTGTCTTGTCCCCAAGTATGTATCTCAATGGTCAGTGGCTCTATTACTGCGTTGTCCGCAGCTAAAGTGGGGAGGGATATCTCCTTTTCTGGAGAGAACTTTTGATTGACTTTTTGCTTTGTCTTGCGTTGCCATGACTGTATCATGTAGATGATGTCCGCTTTCTCTTTGGGAGGTTCTTTCTTGCCTCCATTCCTTTGCTTGTCCTTCCCTTCTTTAATGTTTTTACGAGGTGATCCATTCTACCCTCCTTTACTAATTTTTCGATTAGTTGTCGTAGTTGGACATACTCGTTGGTTGTATGGCCCTTTTGGCCGTGGTATTCGCAGTATCCATTCCCTAAACGCTTTTCCTCTGCGGTGCGCATTGGTGGAGGTTTTGGGAAGTTTGCGCCTTCTGTTACAAATATTTCCCTTGGAGTCTTTGTGAGAGGGGTATACCGATGAGGTGAAAAATGATCCGTTTTTAGGGGGTCATTTAAGCCCGAATATGAATTTATTTGATCAAATATTGCCCTAAATCGTTCCTTTTGTGATTTTAGGTACTTTGGGAGAGAAATCTGGAAAAGGAAGCAATTCGGACGTTTTTGGAGCATAAAAGTGAAGAAAACGCCAAAGTCTTAATTTTCCATGCTGGGAACAGTAGGTGACAGTGTCAAGAGTATTTCTCTGACGGCGTCAAGAGCAGAAGTCCATGACAACCCAGTACAGATTTGACAGTGTCACAAGGGTAGGGCGTCAAGAGTAATAAGTCATGACGGCCTGGAAATGATTTGGTCTTAACGGCGTCAAATGTAGATCAAGGCAGTCCGAGAAGAGTTTTGGTGGCGAGATGACGGCGTCACAATGTTTGTCTTGACGCCGTCAGACCTATTTTTCTATATATAGTTTTCTAATTTTCACACATTAAAGAGAGAAGTTTTGGTAGAAACCCTATGTACGATTTTGGTGCAACTTTTACAGGTTTTTCAAGGGTTCCAAACCCTTGATACCTTGCATTGTAATTGAGATAAGTGTTCTTTTAATTCAATCAATATGTCTATGTGTTGGTTGTCTATATCTTGTTCTTGTCTTAATTCTATCATGCTAGGCTAGATCTATCTTGTGTTTGCTTAGATCTAATGAAACCTAGATGTTAATTATGTGTTGATTACTTGTTTATCATTGTCTTGGATGAGTGATTTATATGTTAGGCTTAAGAAAACTGGCAGATCTCCACTTGGTAACATGCTTGAACGTCTTAAGAAACATGAACCGAGGCGCACTAGGTCTTTATTGGTTGTATTTAATGCATGAGCCACTGTTTACAATCCCTATAGTTGTGCTGGGCATGGCGTAGGAGGAGATAAGAGCTCATAGAATTGGGGAGTTATGTGTGCCACCCCATGAATGGTATTAAGGAATACGATCCGTCATCCATGCAATTATAACAAGTAATTAACGTGTAAAAGATGTCTAGGGAGTAGTGAAATCTAAGTAAACACATTTTCTCCAATTACTGCTCACAACTTTAGTATAAATTAGTTTAATTTCATTTCTAGTATTTTATTTTGATTGCATTTTAGTATTGGGTTAGTTGATTAGCAACTAATTCCGCCCAAATCCTTCAAACCCCGAGATTTTACTTGCTTTCATAAAAATATAAAAATACAAAAATAATCATCCCTCACCTTTAGAACTAGTATTTAGGCTTTCTAATCCTAGCGACACTATTCCTAAGCTGAACGATCAATCCCCCGGTACTTGTCACTATACTATACTACAACGATCAGGTACACTGCCTGGTGGGGGTTGTAAGCTTCTCGAGATCCCTCGAGAGGTAAAGCCTGTTGCGATTCCCACGCATCAAGTTTTTGGCACCGCAGCCTGGGGAATAGTTATTGTCTAGGTTAGAATTTCTTTTTATCAGGTCTACTTGCTAGATTCCTTTCTAGTAAGATTTTATTTTTATTTTTAGGTTTCTTTAGTCTATCTTTTCTTTGTGTCTTTGTTCGTAAAAACCTTTCCATTGACTCTTCCGTTCACCATTACGGAGAACGTGAATCCACCAAGTCCGACACTAGAGTTTTACCAAAAAAAATATAATTACACCAGTTTGGATATACCAAGATGGACGAATGAAATGAGGAGGACAGGATCTTATATTGATTTTATTGAGTACCTTGAGAAAAGAGGCCAAGTGCATAAAACTTTAAAAGAATCCACCTTAGGAGCTCCATCAACCCCTCAAAATGCCTCACTTAGTGAAACCTATGCACCATATAAGCCTTCACCTAGGATAGTTTCGTATGAGCCACCTAGCTGCATGTCATAGTTAGGCACTACCATAATACAGGATGAACACATAGGTGACCTTGATGTGATGGAGGATGAAGCCGAACATGATCACATTGATCAAAAAGACCTAGGTTTTATGATCGATGATGATGAATCTCAAGAAACACATGATGAATCTTTTGGGCAATTTGTATATAGCAGTCAGAATATTGAGGATGATCCTTATGATTCGGATATAGAAGTTGAGATGCCTAGAGAAGCACTTGAGATACTTGGGAAAATGTTAGGGTTAGATTATAATAAAATACATGTTGAGGATATAGGTGATCTTAACACAAAGAATGGTGAAGTAAATAACATGAGCCCACAAAGTGCCACACAAGTCCTACCATCATTTGATGCGTACACACCTCCCTTGACTTACCCGAAAAAAGTAGAAGAGACTACAGGAACCCCAATAGAGGTAGAACCTTTGAACCAAACACAACTAGAGGATATAGGTTTGAATACTTATAATGATAGCCTTACTTTTAGTTCTAGGGAAGTTCCTAGTTTTGATGAACCGAAGCCTCAACCAAAACCGTTACCTAATCTTCCATCCTTGGATGAAAATTTAGGAATTGAAATAGGTCCCGATCCACCCATCAAACCATATAGTCCGGGTAGTCTTGGGATAAAGGTATTAGACTCTAAGCCTTATAGAGAGGACGCTGACACAGGAGTGGAAAATGACCTTACATGCTTACATCACCCATTTATGATTGATCACAAGAAACATTATGGGTTTAAACCGGGTTTATTAGGTCAAGATGGATCCCCAACTAGGAGTCTTTCGAAGTTGATAGAAAATGACCCCTTTCTAGGAGAAAATCTTAATCCACCCATTAACCCGATTGAATTAGGTAAGGTTATGATGATAGGAGCACAACCCTTTGAGCATATTATTCATCCACCACTCTTTCTTCACGTGGCATATTTCCACCCTAAGGGTGTGTATCGCTATTTCCACCCGCACTTAATCCTAAGTATAGGGAAAACCTCCCCTATTTCCGTTAAATAAGGGTAGAGTCAGGCTCGTGACTCGAACAAAAACAAGCACTTCTTGGGAGGCAACCCATGTTTTGTGTGATTTTATTTGTTTGTTTGTTATTTGCTTCCGTATGCATGCTTAATTTTTATTGTTGTTTGATCATGTTTCTAAACTAAATAGTGGAAATACTTTACTTTGTTGTTTTGGCTTAGTCTTAACTCCACCTAAAGGTATTTTTGCAAAAGATAAGTGTAAGGGGAAACCCCAAATATGTTTTTAAGAAACAAACCGATCATGATTCTCCACAATATTAAATGAACATGTGTATTCGTATTTGTTAGAGTCAAATGCTTGCATTGAGTCATAATGAAGTTTTGCAGGATTTTCCAGGAAGCAGGACCAAGTTTTTCCAGAAATTTTCCGGAAACTTAACATAAGGATTTCTGCAGGTCAATTCTGACGGCGTCAGGAGTTTACTCTTGACGGCGTCAGGAGTTAAAATCTGGAAATTTTACCGGTTTTGTTTTTCTAACGGAGTCTTATGGTTTTTGTGAATTATTAAGTTTTATAATCTCCAGGAGATCTGCAAACTTCATTCCACAAGCATTATATCTTATCTTGTTTTCTAGGATTTAGTAACTTATATAGAATGCCGCCGACTTTACACAAGGTTGTCTTGTCTATTTTATCAGGTTTTACAGGTTATCTATGACAAGAAGATGATTTACATTCTGGAAGGGAAGCTTTGATTGTTCATTTTCTTGGAGGAAGATTTAACCTGGCCATCTTATTATCCATACCGAGCGAATCAGGGGAGTATTTGATTTCATTCTCTTTACTATTTCACTTTTACATTCTTTACTTGAACATTGGGGACAATGTTCATCTTAAGTGTAAGGGGAGGGTAAAAAGATGATACCTTACATATGCACTTTCGCTTGAGTTTGTTTTGATTAATGGTAGATGTGTAATAAAACTATGAGAAATACTTATTAGTGCAATTTTAGCGCCAAATTTAAAATTTTTTACAACATTTAGGAGTGAAACTTTAGCCATAGCAAGCGTCTCATGGATAGGAGATTGTATGACTAGCACATAACCGTATATTCAGAAAAATTTTCCACCCAAATATGTGAGGTTCTCCTTTAGATTTGATAGGAAAAGCATTCATTATTAGTGCTTATGAGTGTACCGGTAGCATTTAGATTCTAGAACTTGTGTTAGTGATGCATCCCGAGACCGCTAGTGAGACTACATTCGTGTAGTAGGATTTACTACATGATAAGAGGCATTAGGATCACCCTTGTGTTAAACCCGTATTATAATTACTTGACCTTTTAAGTCATATTACTTGGCTAGTTAAGTCAACTAATTTTTCCCAAACCCTTAGCGTTGTACTCATTTTTAGTACACGAAACCCCTAGTACACCCCTCCGAGCCTATATTTTCGTTTCTAACTTTAAGCATTTTACTTAAAGGAAGAATTTGTTACACCCCACTTAAATGTACAACCAAATCGCCTTAGCCTTCCGTGTATGCACTCATATTTAGTGCATTATTGTTATATGTTTAAACCCTTAGTTAATTATCTAATTGATTACATGGTTGCGAAGTCGAGTCATATCCTTGTACATATTGTTTTGGGACGATTGAGACTCGTGGGTAAAGTACTTGTGTTATGGAGTAATGGGGAAGAACATCATATTATTACCCCATATGTGCGTTAATCTTAAAAGTACTCCAAGTGTTTTGATTTTCTTAATTCGAGTCATTAGATTAGTTGATTATAAAGTATGTAAAAATTCAAGTGTAAGGGAAATGTTCATTCCCTATGATGTATTATTTTGGATGGTAGGGTAAGAGTGTATGCAAAAAAAAATAAAATAAAAAAAAAAATAAAAAAAAAGAAAAAAATAAAAAAAAAATCAAGAAAAAAGAAAAAAAATAGAAAAAGGAAGAAGAGAAAAAAAAAACATACGGAAACATACGGACTACCATCCCTTTTTATTCTATGTTCATTTTATATTTTTGTTATTTTTCATTTATTAGCTTAAGTCGAGTCTAGTCTTGGCTTAGCAACGCCATATTGTACATGTAATTGACTAAGATTGTTAACTCACCACCAGTAAAACTTCCTTTATCCAACAAAACCGTGTATTTCATATCCCTACACCTAACGTTACAACCCTTTAAAAGACCTCTTTGATAGTTTATCCTAGGTGCTTACGCCATGTGGTGGAGGTTTGATCCTTTCCCAAACCTATGGTAATCTATTTTGCTATGACAGGTAGTGAGAGATATCTTCCGCTTCCATATTGTAATTTACACTTTATTACACCCGAGAGATGTGAGTATCTAAACACTATTTGTGAGGTGCTAGTATATGACCTCCGTGCTTGTCTATTGGTCTTTAGTGGAATGATTATTTGTTGTAATTACTTTTATGTTAGTGTTAAATGACCCCTAACTTGTCTTTTGAGTAGAATAAAAGCGCATTTGCTTGAGGACAAGCAAATCTCAAGTGTAAGGGTATATGATGAGGCGAAAAATGATCCGTTTTTAGGGGGTCATTTAAGCCCGAATCCGAATTTATTTGATCAAATATTGCCCTAAATCGTTCCTTTTGTGATTTTAGGTACTTTGGGAGAGAAATCTGGAAAAGGAAGCAATTCGGACGTTTTTGGAGCATAAAAGTGAAGAAAACGCCAAAGTCTTAATTTTCCATGCTGGGAACAGTAGGTGACGGTGTCAAGAGTATTTCTCTGACGGCGTCAAGAGCAGAAGTCCATGACGACCCAATACAGATTTGACGGTGTCACGAGGGTAGGGCGTCAAGAGTAATAAGTCATGACGGCCTGGAAATGATTTGGTCTTTACGGCGTCAAATATAGATCAAGGCAGTCTGAGAAGAGTTTTGGCGGCGAGGTGACGGCGTCACAATGTTTGTCTTGACGCCGTCAGACCTATTTTTCTATATACAGTTTTCTAATTTTCACACATTAAAGAGAGAAGTTTTGGGAGAAACCCTAAGTACGATTTTGGTGCAACTTTTACAGGTTTTTCAAGGGTTCCAAACCCTTGATACCTTGCATTGTAATTGAGATAAGTGTTCTTTTAATTCAATCAATATGTCTATGTGTTGGTTGTCTATATCTTGTTCTTGTCTTAATTCTATCATGCTAGGCTAGATCTATCTTGTGTTTGCTTAGATCTAATGAAACCTAGATGTTAATTATGCATTGATTACTTGTTTATCTTTGTCTTGGATGAGTGATTTATATGTTAGGCTTAAGAAAACTGGCAGATCTCCACTTGATAACATGCTTGAACATCTTAATAAACATGAACCGAGGCGCACTAGGTCTTTATTGGTTGTATTTAATGCATGAGCCACTGTTTACAATCCCTAAAGTTGTGTTGGGCATGGCGTAGGAAGAGATAAGAGCTCATAGAATTGGGGAGTTATGTGTGCCACCCCATGAATGGTATTAAGGAATACGATCCGTCATCCTTGCAATTATAACAAGTAATTAACGTGTAAAAGATGTCTAGGGAGTAGTGAAATCTAAGTAAACACATTTTCTCCAATTACTGCTCACAACTTTAGTATAAATTAGTTTAATTTCATTTCTAGTATTTTATTTTGATTGCATTTTAGTATTGGGTTAGTTGATTAGCAACTAATTCCGCCCAAATCCTTCAAACCCCGAGATTTTACTTGCTTTCATAAAAATATAAAAATACAAAAATAATCATCCCTCACCTTTAGAACTAGTATTTAGGCTTTCTAATCCTAGCGACACTATTCCTAAGCTGAACGATCAATCCCCCGGTACTTGTCACTATACTATACTACAACGATCAGGTACACTGCCTGGTGGGGGTTGTAAGCTTCTCGAGATCCCTCGAGAGGTAAAGCCTGTTGCGATTCCCACGCATCATATACTTGTCATTGTCTCGTCCACTACGATAATTCTTGTTTCGGTTGCTGCTCTAGTCATTGGGTTGTCTCCTAGGCTGTTCTTGTTGCCCATAATTTGAGTAGCCTCTGTGGAAAACTAGAAGGGGGGGGGGGGGTTGAATAGTTTTACGTCTTTTTATTTTATTATGAAAACTTACTTTAGTTTTAAAACCTTGTTTGTTTTTAAAACTTCGATTCAATCTTACGTGAACTCAAATCTTGAACAATATGAACAAATATATCTAAGTATGAACAACAATAATATAAGCTAAGTATGTGAAGTCAACACATGCATAATACAAACAATTTTAGCTATATACGAGAGATAAATAAGTAATCGTTTATTTTATAATCCTTAGTTATATTTTGTATGAAAACTATACTTGATCGAATTGATCAATTATATGTATGTACCCTTTTTAGTTTGATTGTAGAAACTTTGTTTTGTGGATGAAACTTTCGTTAGATCTTTAAGTAAAATTAATACTAGCACTATATGAGCAAATATATATATACGTCTACGTCTACAAAAGTAATAACGATATAAGCAAGATAATAAGTGAGATATGGAAAGATCTAACCGAGAGACAAAGGATTTATAGTGGTTCGGCTACAAGGACACCTTCCTTGCCCTACTCCACTCCTCGAGTCACCTACTCGAGAGTTTTCTTCACTATATCAACAAGCTCCCTTATGGCGGAGAAAACCTTACACACCAATTTACACACCAATTTACACACCAAACTACACACCAATTTACACACCAATATTCACACCACAACTTCTTCACACCTAAGTCACAACTTCTACACACCTTCTTCAAATCAATCTACTTCAAAACTAACTACTCCACACCTATCTTCTTCACACCAATCTAGCTCCTAACCTTTCTTCTTCAAACCAAGCTACTAACTAATCACACAATCTATATCAAGCACAACTATCTACAAACAAATATTCACAACAATCATCACTAAGAATATGTAAATAGTCTTGATGATGCACCAACAACTTGGATGTGGAGATCACAACAAGTTGTAATACTTCTTGTCTTGGGGGATAGAAGTATTCTTCTCTTGCACTTGAGAGGATGAAGATTGGATCACTTTGAAACAAAGGATAATGTATTTATGATCAAAGGATTTGGAGAATAGAAATGAGATCTAGAACAGAAAGTTTTGGGGTGCAAAAGGTGAGAAAATTCTGTGGGATGAACCAGTATTTATAAGGGAAAAAATTACTGTTCTGGAGTGTGGCCGGTCCCCTTAATTGGGTACCAATCCCCTTAATTATTAAGGGGACCCCCTAGTATAATTAAGGGGGCCGCCTAGCAAAAAATATTTTTTCTTCAGATTTTTTGTCTTTTTGTGGGGGAGGTTTTTCCTGAAGAATCTAGCCGTTTTTTTGGTTGAAATTTGAATTCAAAATATTTATTTTGATTAAAACATTTCTTATAAATACAAAAA
The DNA here is from genome assembly GCA_030686995.1 of Artemisia argyi. Taxonomy (NCBI): domain Eukaryota; kingdom Viridiplantae; phylum Streptophyta; class Magnoliopsida; order Asterales; family Asteraceae; genus Artemisia; species Artemisia argyi. The sequence continues at coordinate 152,682,920 of CM060702.1, read as the reverse complement.
TGTTTTGTATAAGTTTAAAAATGTTTGTCCCACTTTAATAAAATGTTAGGTTTGTAAAAATAAAAATTCCTTTGATCATAAAATGCATTAGACACTTTGTTTATTCATACCTTAAGTGATATGGATGCTAAAGCAAATATTTACGACTAAATACTCGTTTACGTCATAATTTGTAGTTCAATGAGTTTGCGTTTTTGTGATTATCAAAACATAGAGATATCGATATATGTTAATAATGTTTTTAGGCATTATTTATATCAACAATCTCCCCCTTTTTGATGATTACAAAACCTAAACTCATCAAGTCTAAAAATTAATTTTTAGACATGTATTTAGTGAGTTTATATTCACTTCTCCCCCTTTTTGTAGAATCAAAAAGGTTATGCCGGCTAGCTTCATAAATGAAGTTAAACGGGATGAAAGCTCCCCCTTGATGTGTGCTCCCCCTCGTTCGATGGCACCAAGGAATCGAGATATGGAATCCTCGCAAGAAAAATAGTAGAAGCACAAGCATATATAGAAGAATATGCAATATACAAATAACAAGCATAGCAAACAAATATTAAGGATGCATAACAATTAATTCAAAGTGATTATGTTAAAGATCCTAATTTGCCAAAGAGAGCCATCGGACTTGCTTGTAACAAAAGGTTGGTTGATTCGTATTTGAAAGTGAAAATCATAAGCATATAGTATGCTTAGATGGTTGATGATGGAGTGTTTGGAATGAAGATGATTGAGTTAGGGTAAGGTTGTTGGATTAATGGAGGTATATGTTTGGGTCATGAATGTTGGATAGTTTGGTGGTGGAGAGTTTGTAGCGGAAGAGGTTGATTAAGGTTTTGGATGTTGTTCAAGTGAGGGTATTGGATGTGATCTAGTGAGAAGATATTCAATCCAAGTGAAGTGTTTATTGAATGCAATGGTTTTTAGGAGAAAGATGCAACAAGGTCAATTGTTGACATGCTTCTCAAGTTGATTTATGTTGTGTGGTGATGAGGGTGATCTAGATGAAGGTGGATCCAAATTGCATTGAGCAAGATGTAAGGCTAAAAGAGCACTAAGCTCATGGGCTTCTTTTAGAGCCTCAACGAACTTCAAGTGTTCGGAGGAAGGTGATGGTGGTGGAGCATGATAGTTGTCTTGGGTGAGGGTTTGAACATGCAACATAGGAATGGCATGTGAAGTTGTAGGATGTGATGGTGATACTCTTAGTGGTGGAGACATGTTTGAGCTTGGGTAATCATGAAAACATGATATGGGTAGAAGAGATGCTTCATGAGTAGATGGTGTTTTTGTTGAATGAGCAACATGTAAAGTGTTGGTAATGAGGTTGGGATTATTGTTTTGGGATTGTGCATGCTCATCATAAGAAGGAGCATTAGTCGAAGCACGAATGGATGATTTGTTGTTAAATAGATGATTTGTGTGAGAGTGACGTTTAGGTGTTGGTTGATTACGAACAACATCGCTTGAGTTGTGAAAAGATTATGAGGTTTGAGTGTAATATAGAAGGATATGGGTGAGTAAAGGTTTTTGATATGTAATGTTGGTGAGAAGGAGAGTGAGGTGTTAGGTAAGTAATGTTTGACAACATAGGAGGAATTTGGTGTTGGATGTTTGACAACGTCATTTAGTTTGACGGAATTTTAAAGGAAGTTAGGCTTTCTTCTCCAAACAAGTTTCTTGGTGGTTTTGGTTTAATGGGAGAGGAGATGATGAGATGAGTGGAGATTGAGAGGAATGAGAGTGTTTATAATGTAGGATTGGTAGGATCAAGAATGGATAAATTTTGATGGAAGGTTTTGGATAGAATAGGTTTGTGAATTTTGGGAAGTGTAGGATGAAATGGGCTAAAAAATAGAAAAAGGAAACAACACCTTCGACCATCAGATGGCCGGTCCCCTTAATTGGAGGCCGGTCCCCTTAATAATTAAGGGGGCCGCCTTATGATTTAAGGGGGCCGCCCATCTGGTGATTCCCAGATTGCCAGAAAAGGGTTTTTGGTAGTGAATTGCAGAAAGGTTGTGTTTTTGGTTTCAAACAAGTCCAACTCTTTGAGGCAATTAAGCATATACTAATTATGTAGGCAGTTATGTAGCCAAAGCATGTTAATCAAAGAGATTAAGTAAACAAGCAATTTCATCTAGCATGCAAACATACTCATCAAGCAAGTAAAATATAAGTGCTAGGAAACAACAAGCAACTTCAAGTATTTCATAACTACATAACTAGGAGGATTAATCCTAATGTGTATCAATGTGCATTAAGTGGGTAGTTATGATAGCATGGATTTCTAGACTTGTTACAAACAAAGTCTTAATGAACAAACCATGGTCCTCTTGATTTGATTTAGTTCACTTATAAGTGTCATTTATATAAATATAGATGACAAATATGAGATCACCATGCATGATTTTAAAAGAGACGTTTTTTTTTTAGCATTATTCAACAATGTTTGAAAGTAAGTTTTCACTTAGATGTGAGAGTTATTTGAATAAAATAGATTGGGTTTTTACTTCAAAATGTGTGAATAAATAGTAAAGAATATTTTCCCAATCTTTAGTTTTGATCAAAACAAAATTGTGGATATTGATAGTGAAAACATGTTATTTAAAAGTGGGATAGTTATTTGAAAAGCTATTTTCCAAAATGTGAGGTTTATGCATATTTTTAGAGATATTAGATTTTTGACAACAAATATCATGAATCAAATATTAAAAAAATATTTATTAAAGATCTCATGCTCAAGAGGGTTGGTTAAGCATATTATTATCTCATGCTATCGTTTCTACATATCCTATGATCCTAAAGGAAATGAAGACGATAATTTATATGTTAGATGCGAGAGTGTTGAATGGGGTATAACCTAATATCTATAGTTCCTTTGTTATCGCACGCTTATCTAACTTAATGCCATAGTCTACGAGAGCTTGTTTCATCCATAGTTTTCTTACGCGAGGGATCTAATCCTACTTCTATATTAACGATTGATCCACTTAACTCAATTCACTTCATCACCATGAGTTTGCTAATAGTGGATATAGAATATTTCCATTTTCTATTTTGTTCGGCGATGAACAATTTTATCTTATTCCTAGGAAAGTCAACCAATGATGTTTCTAGGTTATAAGAATATAAGCAATTATGTACTAAGCATTAATCTAACTAATCATTTATCTAAGCATGGAAATTATAGTGATGAACTTAAAAGAAACGCGTACCTTTTAGTCTTCAATGGAATATCTTCAAGCACTTCAATTGACCATGTTGACTTATAGACGTCATTTGTAGATGATATTCCAACTTCTTCCAAGATTGACAACTTAGCCACTTGGTCCCCATTGTCTCATTGGTCCAAAGTTGTTTGGTCCAAACATATTTAACATTTGGCTAGGATGCATGTATGGTGGTAATATTTCCCAAGGATTGTAACTTGGTTGACAATTCCACATTTGATTTCTAGTGTTATTGTAATATTGTCTATTTTGATTTCTTCTAGGTTGAGGTGTTTTAGATCTTGGATGATGATTGTTAGGTTTTCTTGGTGGTGGAGTTTTAGATCTTAATTTAGGTTTAGAGGATCCTACTTCGGTCTTTAAGGATGGTTTATAAAAAGTTTTTACTTTTTCATCATTCGAAATGGGTATTTTTCTATCTTTTGTAAGTATATACTTAGGATTTGATTCTAATGATTTTTGTTTACTAGATTCACATTCAACCTTTATACTTTTATTTTCACTAGTTGAAACATTAGTTGAAGTTAATCCTAGACCGGTTTTATCTCCCGAAGTTTCTTGAATACTTATTATTTTCTTAAGTGGGTTACTACAATTTTTAAACTTGTCAAGTTTGAAAATTTCATTTTTAAGTTTTTCGTTTTCATTTTTAACCTCTATGCATGTTTTACATTCTATAAAAACTTCTTTTCTTTTTTCCAAATGTTGTAGTCTAATTTTTAATTCGAGTACTTCATTTTCTAATAGATTATTAATAAGTTTTAGTGACTTATTTTTAGCTATAACTTTTTGACCTAATTTGCATAACCTATTATATTCACTATCTAGGTCTTTTTCGTCTAATGATAAATTTTCGTCACTAAAGTATTTGGTTTCGGAACGTACCTCGCTTGATGTCTTAGCCATAAGACATTTCTCCTCATTTGTGATTTCTTTCTTGTCCTCATCGCTATCACTCCAAGCACCTCCAATGAACGCCTTTTGATTTTGATCTCTTGACATCATTGGACACTTTGCGATGAGATGATTTGGATCACCACATTTAAAACACTTCCTTTCATTATATGGTTGCCTAACATATCTTCTTTGTCTTTTGAAGAATTTCTTGAAGTCTCGTACGACCATAGCATACTCTTCATCGTCACTTTTGGAGGTTGAGCATTCTTCGTCACTAGAGTCCTTTTTAGCTTTCAATGCAATTGATTTGCTTTGCTCCCTTTTTCCTTTGACCATCTCGGAGTCTTTCTTTATTATTTCTTCGTAGACCTTTAAGTTACCGATCAATTCGTCAAGTTGTAGAGTTGACAAATTCCTTGATTCTTCAATAGCCGTAACTTTAGCTCGCCATTTTGGATGAAGAGCCCTAAGAAATTTCTTAACAAAATTCTTACTAGAAAAATTCTCATCAAGTGCTTTTAAACTTGTGATGATAGTGTTAAACCTAGCAAATGCATTATCTATTGATTCATCTTCCGGAATCATAAATGGTTCATATTGTTGAACAAGAAGATCTATTTTATTATCTTTGACTTGACTATTACCTTGGTGAGTAATTAATAAAGAATCCCAAATTTCTTTTGCGGTTTTACACATAAAAATTCTTTCATATTCTTTGCGTGGTAACGCATTATAAATAACCATTTTAGCCTCATTATTTTTTGCTAGTTTCATTTTCAAATCATCATTTTGTTTTTCAAAAGATACAATTTTATCCTTTTTAGTTTCAAAATTATATTGAATGGGGGGAAAATCACCAAAGGTAATGACATGCCAAAGATCAAGATCTTTCGATTTCACATAAGTTTCGAATCTATTTTTCCAATATAAAAATCCATCACTTTCAAATAGTGGTGGTCTTTGCATAGATTGCCCTTCTAAATATTTTTCAGATTCCATAGATCGTTGCAAGTTTTAAAATACAATATATTTTAAAAATCTCGCTTGACGTGGCTCCTGATACCAATTGTGGAAAACTAGAAGGGGGGTTGAATAGTTTTACGTCTTTTTATTTTATTATGAAAACTTACTTTAGTTTTAAAACCTTGTTTGTTTTTAAAACTTCGATTCAATCTTACGTGAACTCAAATCTTGAACAATATGAACAAATATATCTAAGTATGAACAACAATAATATAAGCTAAGTATGTGAAGTCAACAAATGCATAATACAAACAATTTTAGCTATATACGAGAGATAAATAAGTAATCGTTTATTTTATAATCCTTAGTTATATTTTGTATGAAAACTATACTTGATTGAATTGATCAATTATATGTATGTACCTTTTTTAGTTTGATTGTAGAAACTTTGTTTTGTGAATGAAACTTTTGTTAGATCTTTAAGTAAAATTAATACTAGCACTATATGAGCAAATATATATATACGTCTACGTCTACAAAAGTAATAACGATATAAGCAAGATAATAAGTGAGATATGGAAAGATCTAACCGAGAGACAAAGGATTTATAGTGGTTCGGCTAGAAGGACACCTTCCTTGCCCTACTCCACTCCTCGAGTCACCTACTCGAGAGTTTTCTTCACTATATCAACAAGCTCCCTTATGGCGGAGAAAACCTTACACACCAATTTACACACCAATTTACACACCAATCTACACACCAATTTACACACCAATATTCACACCAATATTCACACCACAACTTCTTCACACCTAAGTCACAACTTCTACACACCTTCTTCAAATCAATCTACTTCACAACTAACTACTCCACACCTATCTTCTTCACACCAATCGAGCTCCTAACTTTTCTTCTTCAAACCAAGCTACTAACTAATCACACAATCTATATCAAGCACAACTATCTACAAACAAATATTCACAACAATCTTCACTAAGAATATGTAAATAGTCTTGATGATGCACCAACAACTTGGATGTGGAGATCACAACAAGTTGTAATACTTCTTGTCTTGGGGGAAAGAAGTATTCTTCTCTTGCACTTGAGAGGATGAAGATTGGATCACTTTGAAACAAAGGATAATGTATTTATGATCAAAGGATTTGGAGAATAGAAATGAGATCTAGAACAGAAAGTTTTGGGGTGCAAAAGGTGAGAAAATTCTGTGGGATGAACCAGTATTTATAAGGGAAAAAATTACTGTTCTGGAGCGTGGCCGGTCCCCTTAATAATTAAGGGGACCGCCTAGTATAATTAAGGGGGCCGCCTAGCAAAAAATATTTTTTCTTCAGATTTTTTGTCTTTTTGTGTGGGAGGTTTTTCCTGAAGAATCTAGCCGTTTTTTGGGTTGAAATTTGAATTCAAAATATTTATTTTGATTAAAACATTTCTTATAAATACAAAAATGTTTTGTATGAGTTTAAAAATGTTTGTCCCACTTTAATAAAATGTAAGGTTTGTAAAATAAAAATTCCTTTGATCATAAAATGCATTAGACACTTTGTTTATTCATACCTTAAGTGATATGGATGCTAAAGCAAATATTTACGACTAAATACTTGTTTACGTTATAATTTGTAGTTCAATGAGTTTGCGTTTTGTGATTATCAAAACATAGAGATATCGATATATGTTAATAATGTTTTTAGGCATTATTTATATCAACAGCCTCTTTTACTGTCCGCAGCAGCTGCTTCTCCTTGGATGAAAGATCTTGTGCGCTTCATTAGTTCATCGAAGGTTTGAGGAACCTTGTCGTTTAGCTTCCTAATGAGTTCTGGGTTATTGATCCCATTCATGAACCCTGAGATTTTTAGGACTTCGGAACACGCCTTTACGTGTATACACTCATCTTTAAAGCATTCCATATAAGCGCTGGTTGATTCCCCTTGGCGCTGTTTTACTCTAGCTAGTTCCACAAGGTTTTTAGCGCACTTCTTTCTTTGGGTGAAGTTTAAATGGAATGCTTTTCGCAATTCTTCAAACCCTCCAATGCTCCTTCGTGGAAGCTTGCTAAACCACGTGCGCGCATTCCCCACTAACGTGGAGTTAAACATATGGCACCACACAGGTTTTGGCCAATTTTCGATAGTAGAAGCGGATTCGAAAATTTTTAGGTGACCATCAGGATCACCGGTCCCGTCATATGTTTTAACATTAGTGGGCATGCGCCTTTTCTTATGATTAGAGTAGTCGCTGATGCGCCTTGTGAAGGCATCAACTTTCTAGTGACACCACGAAAGAGATATGTCTTCGTCTTCTTCCTCGCGACGTCTTCCTCTAGAATTCCAGTGTCCTGTTTCCTTATCCTCGTTGTCCGAGGAGTCACTGGAGGAAGATTAATCTCTTTTGCGGTGCTTGCGCCGGCTTCCTTCAGAGGAAGAGCTTGAGGGGCTTTCACTTGGGGATATTCTCCTCCCTAATCTGTCTTGAATTATTTTTCTCCCAGACCTGGAGGAACCTTCGCTTGGTGAATGTTGAGGTCCTAATCTGTCTTGTATCCTTCGACTACCAAGTCTGGAATGAACATTGGTGTGCCTCTAGCCGTCTTCATGTTCCTTTGAATATTGTGAGTCAGATATCGTACCCAGCCTATCATGGATAGTGGTACGTCCTTCGTTTTTTTCGCGTCTTCCTCGTTGGTGGCGTGGTGGTGATACCTCACGTTCAGGACCAAAGTTGAGCCGGGCTTGCAGGCTCGTACTTGACCTTCTCCTTGCTTCTTCTTGCATGAGGGCGGTTAGAGTTTTGTAATTTTGGAATACAAAATTACTCAATGTTAGGTCAGGTGCGTCCTCATCCGCTGCAAGAATATCTGCCTCAGCATTGGGCACCCTATCTCGATTAGGTGCGCCAGGTGGCACAGTGTTGTCCACTATAGGTGCCGTTTGGTGGGGAGTATTGAAGAGGGTGTGCCGAAGTTCTTCAACGCTTGGGACTACCGTGCTGGCTTGGGTAGTCCTTATAGGAAATTCTACCGCTGGGAGAGGTAGGGTTGGTCCCATTTCTTGGTGACCAGGTGCACTGGTTGTCCCAGAAGCCTGCCTAGAGGTCGAATCTTGTTGGTTCTTCCTCTGGGGGTCACGTGTTTTCTCCAACTGCGGACTCCGCTGGCTTGAGTTTTTATTATTCGTCATTCTAGTTCTTTAGTTCTTAGTGTTGGTCCCACGGATGGCGCCACTTGTTGATACAAAAGTTGGGCGTTCCTAGTTTGGGCTCTTGCTCTCGTACCAATTAGCTCTTAATGCTTGAAACCAGCGCACTAAGAAAATAAACAAACACCGTTAGGCTTATCGTGGGATTATCTCCCACGATTATCCTCCGGCGTGAGAGTAAGTAATCGGTTTTAGGGTTCTCGTAAAGAGTTTAGGGTTTGTGAATCGTACCTTTAATGAGAATTATGTCATTCCTTATATAGGCGCAGAATCCTTGTAGGTTTCGTGCTCCTTACGTTTCGCACGCATGGTGCTTATCCGGTCCAAGGATCTTTATCCATAGATAGAAGATCCTTATCTAGACCATAAATAGTTTGGTTAGGCTTGGGTCTACGTGAGCCCAATTCCTTTGGTAATGCGGCCCAAGTCATTGTTATGATAGCCCACTTATGGTGGATTTGGGCCTTAGTAATGTTTATCATTTGGGCTCGTGGCCCAAATATAGACTATACGTCATCAGTTAGCATCAAATAAATATTAAAAGAAGTGATGGTCATTCTCATATTAGTAACTTTGTCATAGTGTCGTTAAGTATGTAATAGTTTAAGTTAGTTAGGCATTGGACTTGGTAATCTAATATGTTAAGAGTTATGTTAGTAAGCCTTTTATAATTCATGTAAACCAAGTCCAAGTCCAAGTCCATTAGAAAGGCCATGAGGCCTTTCTCTCTAACTATATAAGGCGCTTACCTAGTCATTTGTAAGTGTTCTTGTGTGTGTATTGTGTGTGTTTTTCTTTAATAAAAGTTCTCATCTTCATCTCTCTTTCTCTCTACACATACACGACATATACATTATCCAAGTCACCACCTCTACTTCATCTTTGCTTCTATATTATTGATAAAGTTGTGATATCTAAGGTCCTACACTAATGGACACTATAGATTATGAAAGTGATTTTTAATGACTTATTATGATCTAATAAGCTAAGTTGAACACAGAAACACCAACTTAAACCACAATTAACTAAGATTCTATACTATGCTAAAAAGGCAGTGAAACTAGGATTATGAGCACAATGAGATTTCAAAGAACAACCACCTAATCTTAAGCAACAATCTAACTCAAATATACCTAATAAGCACAGAAAATACAGACATAAGCATTGATAAGCACATGAACAGTAATAAGCAAAAAATGAGAATTTGCTTACAAATGCCTTCCAGCTTATATCCAAGAACCAAGAACCTTAGAACCAATCCTATAGTCTCCCATGAGATATTAAACCACTGCCATCCATGATTTACAGTGCTCCAGTAATCTTCTTTTTTCTTTACCTGAATTTTTTTTTTATTTTTCAACTATTTTTCTTGATTTTTTTTGTATTTTTGAGTTTTATGTCTAAACGGATCTTAAATACTTTTAATAGCTTGCAGAAGCTATAGTAGGAGCTTATATGAGCTATTGAGTCACTAAAGAAGCTTTAAACAACTTTTAGCTTATAAAGAGAATTTTAACTAGAAAATTCTAAAAACTGAATTGCAAATTGAAACTTGAAATTGATATTGAAAAGAGTTGAGATTACACTTAAAAGCACTGAGTACAATCTTTAAAAGCTGAAAATTACACTAAAGCTTGAAAAATTAATTAAGTCGACATACATTATACTAAATTACATTACATACTCTTCTCTTTGCTTCTCTTTCTTCTTATAGGTGAGGATTAGGGTTTGTGGAGGTCCTATGAACATATTCTACTTCTTTCCTAGCCATTTGATTGGCTTAAATTGATCCTAGCCCCCCAAGTAATTTTGGCAGGAAAAACTTTTGACCAAATACTCTGAGATATTGCAATTGATGAGGGAAGCATTTATTGTGGCTTGTTTTGTTAGGTGCAATAGGATTAGGCGGTGGGATGTGATGGTGAAAGTGGGGGTGGTAGAGGTGACAGGGTACAGTGCAAGTTGGGGGAGGAAGGAGGGAAGGGGTGATGTTTGACCATTTGACCCTAGGTGGTTTTTATTAATAAAAACAGGGTAGGCTTTGGTCGTGTTAGGCCTGAGGTTGTGGAGTGGATCAGGTGGTGTTGGTTTGTGGATTGGATTTGGATTTTTGAATTGGAATAATAAAATGGTCCGTTTGGTGTTGTATTATGACAGGGACCAATAATGTAATTTTTGGATTTTTAAGGGACTGAACTTGTGACTTTCCCAAAGTTATTACAAGAGTATAACTTGCCCCAGTTGATTATCCAAGGACCATATTTGCACTTTCCATATTTTAATGCCCAGGGACCAAATCTGTTAAATCTTGAAAGTTCAGGGACCAAACTTGTAATTTCTTCAATCTTTTCACCCAGGGACCAATTATGATAACTTGTGTATTCCCAAGGACCATTTTTGACTTTTCATCCAAATCCAATGCTCAGGGACCAAATCTGTCAATTTCCAAACTTGAGGGACCATTTCTGCCAATTTTTAGCATTTTGTGATTCCTCAGGGTGTGTTTTGACAATCTGAGCTCAAAAGTGGTAATTTTCTTTTGGCTTTTAACATGTTTTCCAAACTCGTGTTCGTTTTTGTCCTTTTTGGCCTGATTTTTGCCAATTTCGGAAAAATCCGTTCCTGCACGATCACAAACACAAAAATACAATATCTTTGGTAATTATGGTTAGTTTGTGTCTATTTTAGTCTTAATATGTCACACACCAAATCCCCAAGACTAAGGTATTGTCGTGTCCTTACGCAATGGGATCAATTCACGCTATACGAGATAAATAACTTTCATAACTCTTTTTACTAACATTGAAGAAGTAGCAAAATGTTCAAAAGAGAGTACAAAATCATTTATTCCTGAGAACGCTCCGTTTTTTCAACTTTATTAACTACACTATTATTTACGTACTTTTTACACTTATTATGTGACGGGATGTCTGACTTTCATCATTTTTCAATAACATTTAGGGTCACAGAGTAAGAAACACAGCTCAGAGAAAAGTATCCATACGGATAGAATTCATCGTTCTTGATTTTTCACAAGTCCCTAAGCCAAGCGTAAAAACGAAACCATAGCCAAGAATGTCATTAGATTCTAACACTACTCATAAATGCTAACTGTAAATCCTGCTCCCAAGTCCTATTGTATCTAGACTTTATTAAAGAAATGATTGCTCATTTTCGTTTCGATAAGTTTAAAGTCTGATAGATTTAGGCGGATTTAAAAATCATTTAAATTTTAACTCAAAGGCTCACACATTCACACCACATTTATTATATTTTTTACTTTTCATTTTTCAACATTTTTTTTCACTTGGTTTTTCATATATAACTTGTACCTCAAACATACGGAGCTTCACGGTGAATCTCCCAGACCTAAGCGCCTTTCAGAACAAAGGATGAAAGGATCCGCTTGTCGAACCGCAGTTATTTTTTGTACTTATGTCTTTATTACTTTTCCTTAAGCATACAGAGCTTCACGGTGAAACTCCCATACATAAGCGCCTTTCAGAACAAAGGATGCAAGGATCCCCTTGTCAAACTGCAGCTATTTTTGGCATTTACTACATATTGATGGTGTTATTTATGAACCTCATGTAGCATACAACAAAACGGGGAGTTCCAACACCTAAACGCCTTTCAAAATAAAGGATCCAAGGCCCATTTAATGCTTATGCCATCACGTAAATTGAGCGGAAATTTAGACAACTTTTGAAAACGTGTAATTCTAATTATTTTATTTTTGGGTTTTCAATCTTGTGGGAGCAAGGACTACAAGTAACCGTTATGAGCTCTAAAGAAATCAAACTATTCCATGTTTAGCATCTAATCACACTAATGACTTTACTATCATTCCTCGTTCACCGCAAATTTAAAATCTCAAATAATGAGATCCACGGATGCTTAGCCTAAAAAGTTAAGGGAACAAGCTAGGGCCCAACGCGCCCGGTCAGGTCAAAATTTCTATTCCTACTCTACCCAGCGGAAAGTCAAAACAAAGTGTCAAAACTTATTATATTTTTTCAAAAATTTCAATTTTTTGGTAAAAAATTTTTTCAATTATTTTTGGATTTTTCGAGAAAAACGGAGTTGCATGAGTAAACGGCACATGAAAGGTGCAAGTCAAATCGAAGATACCCCCAGACTAAAGTTAAACATTGTCCTCAATGTTTCAAAGGCGAGGGTCATCCTACGTTGTATCTAAGGCCGTTTATTAATTATGCCAAAAGATAATGTTAGTTAAGGATATTAGAATTCTTGAACAATGAAGGTTTGAATGAAGTTAGGACAAAACACGAGCACGAGAGCCTTCATGCTTCGGGAACAATTACCTATACAAACACAACAACAACCAAACAAAAGATGCAGAAGAGGTTGCCCCCTTCTCGTCACTTTATTAGAAAGAAGAGAGAAGTCAAAAACATAGGTGAAAACCCATGTGGTTGCTAATGTTTTTGTTCACCGAGTCACTAGCTTGACTCGATCCCCGAGTTCATTGGTTCATGGGGAAAGTTTGGAGATCCGGGACAACCATGGGTGGTATGTCCCCTCCAAAGTAGTGTTTCAACCGATGACCATTCACTTTAAAGTTGGGACCGTCGGGTTGAGATATCTCAACAGTTCCATATGGAAACACTTCGGTGATAGTGAAAGGCCCAGACCAACGGGTTTTGAGTTTGCTTGAGAAAATCTTCAATCTTGAATTAAAAATAAGGACTCGATCACCAACGTTGAAAACGCAGTTCTTAATCTTTGAGTCATGTATCTTCTTAGTCTTTTCTTTGTAGATTAAGGAATTTTCGTAGGGTTGATCATGAAGTTCATTTAGTTCATTTAGTTGAACCTTGCGGTGATCACCCGCTGTCTGGAGGTCGAAGTTGGCATGTTTAAGTCCCAGTAGGCTTTGTGCTCTAGCTCAATCGGTAGATGACACGCATTCCCGTATACAAGCTTGTATGGAGTGCACCCGATGGGTGTTTTGTAAGCTGTACTAAAGGCCCAGAGTGCATCATCTAGTTTATCTGCCCAAGAGGCACGGTTTTCACCTATGGTCCCCTCTAAAATCCGTTTTATACTACGATTGGAAACCTCCACCTACCCACTTGTTTAGGGGTGATATGCAGTGGAAAGACGGTGAGTTACACCATACTTCTGCATTACTCTTGCAAATTGGTCATTGCAAAAGTGTGTACCACGATCACTGATTATGGCACGTGGAGTCCTGAACCTAGCAAAAAGAGATTTCAAAAATTTCACAACAACTCGGGCATCGTTGGTGGGTAGAGCCTTTGCTTCAACCCATTTGGACAAGTAATCAACGGCCACGAGTATATATTTATTTCCTCGTGAAGACGGGAATGGACCCATAAAATCGATGCCCCAGATGTCAAAAATTTCACAGACTTGGATGGCGTTTTGTGGCATCTCATCCTTCTTAGAAATATTCCCGTGACGCTGACAAGCAACACAAGTTTTGACAAGGTCGTGGGCATCCTTGTAGATTGTGGCCAATAGAAGCCGGAATCAAACATCTTATTGGTGGTGTTGTTTGGGCTATGATGTCCCCCCGTGGGTCCGTCATGACAAGCTTTAAGAATTTTCATGGCTTGTTGGCCATGGACACATCGTCGGATGACTTAATCCGCACAGATATTTAATAAATAGGGGTCGTCCCAGAAGTAGTGGTTTACATCTTTGAAGAACTTTTTCTTCTGTTGGGACGACATCCCTTTGACAATGAAGTTACCCGCATGGTAGTTTGAAATTTCGGCAAACCATGGGGTAGTAGAGTCACCACGAGAAGAGCTCACATTGAGTGTTTCGAGAGGAAAGGTTTCATTTATTTCTTTTTTCTTGAGGACATCTTGGTGAGGGTTCTCTAACCGGGACAAATGATCAGCCGCTAGGTTCTCAGCTCCTTTTTTTATCACGGATGATGATATCAAATTCTTGTAGGAGGAGAACCCATCGGAGCAATCTTGGCTTTCCATCTTGTTTGGGAAAGAGATATTTCAGAGCCGAGTGATCCGTTTACACTATGCATTTTGTCAAGATCAAGTATGGCCGAAACTTCTCAAAAGCATACACCACGGCTAATAGTTCTTTTTCCGTTGTGGTGTAATGAGTCTGAGCCTCAGTCATAGTTTTACTTGCATAATGTATAGACTGGAAGTGTTTTGTTTTACATTGCCCCAAGACCGCACCTATGTCAAAATCACTTGCATCGCACATAAGCTTAAAAGGCAGGTCCCAATCGGGGGCAACAAAGATGGGTGCTTTAGTAAGCTTTTTCTTGAGAGTTTGAAAAGCTTCGATGCACTCAGTGGAAAAGATGAAAGGAGCATCTTTTTCAAGAAGATGGGTCATAGGCCGGGCTATTTTTGAGAAATCCTGAATGAATCTCCGATAGAAACCGGCATGCCTGAGAAAACTCCTGACACCTTTGACGGTAGTGGCTGGAGACAGTTTAGCTATAACATCAACTTTAGCTCTATAAACCTCAATCCCACTTTTGGAAATCTTATGGCCGAGGACAATACCCTCTTTGACCATAAAATGGATTTTCTCCCAATTTAGACACAAATTTGTTTCTTTACAACGTTTTAGCATGTTTTCCAAATGGGAGAGACAAGATTGGAAAGAATCCACAATGACTAAGAAGTCATCCATAAAGATCTCCATAGTTTTCCCAATCATATTGTGGAATATGGCCATCATACACCTTTGGAACGTGCTTGGAGCATTACATAAGCCAAAAGGCATACGTGTATAGGCAAAAGTTCCATAGGGGCATGTGAATGTGGTCTTTTCTTGATCCTGCGGATCAATGGGAATCTGAAAGTACCCCGAGAAACCGTCAATGAAACAATAGTACTCGTTTCCCGCTAATCTCTCGAGCATTTGGTCCATTAAGGGTATAGGAAAGTGGCCTTTACAGGTGACGTCATTTAACTTTCTGTAGTCAATGCACACACGCCATCCTGTAACCAGCTGAGTTGGAATCAACTCGTTTTCATCATTTGTGAGAACAGTAATGCCACTCTTTTTTTGGAACACAATGAATGGGGCTAGCCCAAGGACTATCAGAGATAGGGTAAATCAATCCGGCATCAAGAAGTTTGAGAACCTCTTGTTTGATAACCTCATGAATTTTGGTATTAACCAGTCTCTGTTGTTGAACTGCTGGTTTGAAATCATCCTCCATTAAGATTTTATGAGTACAGAATTCAAGGTTAATACATTTGATATCGGAGAGTTTCCATGCAATTGCTTGCTTGTGGGATTTCAAAACCTTTATGAGAGCAGCTTTCTCCTCATCTTTTAAGTCTTTAGCAATTATGACGGGTAATTTATTATCACCCTCCAAAAATGCATATTCAAGATGAGGAGGTAAGTCCTTAAGCTCTACCTCGGGAAATTCATCAGATTTCTCAACATATTTGATTTCCTCTTTATGAAGTTTTTGTGGAAGAAAAGGAGGAGGAGAGGGATCTTCATTGAGCAACTTCTCAAGGAGAAGGATATCCCTTTCCGGGTCAATCTCTTGGTTATCAATCCCCTCGGAAATTGAATCACTTTTGAGAAAGGCCTCTATTTTCTCTAAGACGAAGTCACTTCCCTCAAACGGAGTGAGGAAAGGAGAAGAATTGGCAATTATAGGTTGAGAGGAGGGAGTGGGATTGCCACTCGTAGAATCATCAGCAAAACCAAGAACTTCTTGAGCATACTCCTAATAAGCAACATCAATGACATCTATTCGGTTAACCGACTTAGAATCATAGTTTGAGGAGTATCTCGATGTTTGATCAAGGTTGAAAGTTATTGCTTCAGTACCAACATGTAATGTGATTTCCTCATCGAATACATCGATCAAAGCATGACCCGTCCTTAGGAATCCTCTTCCAAGAATGAGAGGAACCCTTGGATCCTCATCAAAATCAACAATCACGAAGTCTGCCGGAAAATGGAACTTTCCCACTTTTATGAATGCGTCCTCGGCAATACCGAGGGGACGAGATATCGAACGATCTGCAAGCTCAAGAGTCATGCAGGTGGGAGTGACTTTCGGAAGAGAGAGTTTCTTCCATACTTAATGAGGCATCAGGTTGATGCTTGCACCAAGATCGGCCAAGGCGAAGAATTCAACCATTCCCGGGAAAATACATGGAATGAGAAATTTTCCGGGATCTCCCAGCTTTTCGGGAAGCTGTTTCAACAGAACTGCAGAGCAGTTTTCATTGAGTGGAGTTTTTGCCATCTCGAACAATTTTTCCTTATTGCTTAATAGGTTTTTGATTGTTGATGCGAACTTGGGTATCAAAAGGCTAGCATCCGCGAAGCTGATATTAAAGTGTAGATCTTGGAAATTTTGGAAGAATTTTTCCATCCGATGATTTGCTTTTTCGCAGAGCTTTTTGTCTTGTAAATGTAATGGATATGGAATTGAAGGTTTCAGGTTGGGTTTCGGATTTTCAACAGGGTTCTTGGGAGTTTCAAATACGACTTTTGTTGTGGGGGCCGGGATCGGGATAACTGGAGGAGGGACGTCATTGGTACCTCCATTTTTAGTAGGAAGTACTGTGTTCGTTGTAGCCTTAGTTTCATGTTCCTCTACCTGGGTAGGAGAAGAGGTAGACGGAGCCGTGGGTCCTTTATAAGAAACTCCACTTCTGGTGGTGATCGCCTTCACATCGCCCCTCGGGTTAGCGATCGTGTTGCTCGGTAGTGTACCTGAGCCCGAGGGTCGATCATTTAAAGACTTCTTGAGTTCTGAGATTTGGCTGACCAACAACTTATTCATTTCCTCTTGCGATTTCATGAATTGTTTCAACAACTCATCAGAAGAGGATTGGGGTTGAACAACAGCTTGATTTTGATTAGAAAAATTTAGAACACGGTTGTTTTGAAAATTTCCTTGATGTTAGTTGTTATGACCCTAAAATTTGTTACCCTGATTAAAATTACCATGACCTTGATTACGGTTAAAATTTCCTTGGTTCTGATTTTGGAAAACCTGGTTTTGACAAGAATTGAAATTCCCTTGGTTTTAAAAACCTTGGTTCATTCGATGTTGGTTCTGGTTCTGATTGAAATTTTGGTTCCAGCTTTGGGCATTTTGATTCTGAGATTGATTGAAACCTGATGGTCCAAGGTAGTTATTGGAACGTTAGCTCAAAAGATTTCGGTCCCCTTGTGGTTGGTAAGAATTACCCCCCGCATTGTAGGAACCTTGAGCTGCATATACGTTCACATGAGCGAAGCCACCCGAGGCTGGGCTCTCAGTGTATGGGTGTGGACCACCACAAGTTTCACAACTTGGATTGACAACTTTGACATGATGATTTTGTCTTGTCTGATGGATACATAAAACTGCTGTAGACAAATCATCAAGCTTTTTGGCAAGGAGAGTTATATCATAGTTTGCTGGAGTGACGGATTTACTTGAGTCATTCCTCTCAGTTGAGGAATCCCACTGGGTAGTCATGTTTTCGGTTAAATCGTAGCACTCTTCTGGGGTCCTTTTCATAAAGGTGCCCCCAGCAGCAGCATTGATGGTGTCACGATGACGAAGTGTCAAACCATTGTAGAAGGTATCTATAATGGTGACAAGAATCATATTGTGATTGGGACATCGATCAATTGCTAGTTTATATCGTTCACATGCCTCAAATAAGGACTCGTCGGGAAGCTGTCTGAAGTTGCTGATATCATTTCTCAGCTTTGTTACGATGGAAGGTGGGAAGTATTTTGCCAAAAATTTGGTAACCATTTCATCAAAAGTGTGGATCGAATTCTTTGGAAGAAGATCGAACCTGGCAGTCGCATGATGAGTGAGAGAGTATGGGAAAAGATACAAATGAAAGCTGTCTTCGGTGATGCCATTTTGTTTCATGCTCTGGGTGACGGTTAAAAATTTTTCGAGATGCTTGTTATCATCGTCACTCGGCAATCCGTGGAACTGGCACGAATTTTAGACTTGCTGGATTATGTGGTGCTTGAGTCCAAAGTCCGTGGCTCCAATAGTGAGTGGTGCAATGGGTCCACCTCTCTCGTGCATGGTAGGTTGACACAACTCCTCCATCGTTCGGAGATCGGGAGCTGTTTCATCCTTGGGAGGGTCAGGTGGGGGTTGGTGGGGGCTCGTCCATTTTTATGACGGGTTCTTCAATAACTGTACGTAACTCGGTTATGTTCTTTTGATGATTACGCCTTGTTTGTGAACGAGTGCTCATGCACTAAAAAAAAATCAATTAAAACAAGACCAAGGCAAAACAACAAAGAACTTAAACCAATAATCACAGTATGAATGACTTCTTTGAAAAAGGTACACCAATTCACAAGGATACAAAGGCAAGTTTTAATCTTTAGTTTGGGAACTTATTAATGTTCATACCCCCAGTTGGTAGGTATTCTGTCGAATGTTTCTCGATAATGTCTTTTATGTAATTATTAACAAGAAAACAAAACGTTTTTGGCTTTTTGTGGGTGTGTGTGAAAAAACTTTTGGAAATTATTTTTGGATTGATTCGTTAACCGAAATCGTTTCCTTTAAGACTACTCGCAGGGTGGTGGAAGAGAAGAATGGATCTCTTTTCAGTTCACAATTTAATGTCAGAACTTGCCTTTACCACATGTATAGGTTGTAATCTTAAAGAATACGAAGTAATTTAACTTCACGAATTGTTTTGTTGTTTCTGATTTTTTTTTGTGTTTTTAACACTTTAGGAAAAGTGTTAATGAACTTTTTTTGATATGATTTTGATTTTTACTAAAATTTACAAAGTGGTGAAATTTGTACAAGGAGGGTTTTGAAAAATCACTAAATTGCTAAACATTTTGAAAACACGCAACAACCTCCCCGGCAACGGCGCCAAAATTTGACTCCTCCCAAACCAACCAAACAGATTAACTAGGGATGGTCAACAGGTCAAGCCTGAGTGGGAATAGTGATCAATTTATGATCCGGTGTAAGCACAATGTGTTCCCGGGTCGTTAAGTTCCGACGAGATTGAAATTGGATTTTGGAAAACGTTTGAGGGATTCAGTGATTGAGAAAGTAACCAGATAATGATTTGGATTTGATTATCCTACTAGAAATGATTGAGATTAAGCTAGCTTAATAGTATTAACAAGAACAGGGAATCAGATACGTATTTAAGTCTAAAACGTAAATCACAATTTAAAATAAACATAACTGCGTACAAGAAAAGTGGGATTTGAGCAAAAAAAAACTTAAGGGGGTGAAAATGACTTTTTTTTAAACTTAATATTAAAAGAAAATTTTATAAAAAGGAAAATTATTTTTTTGATTATTTTATTATTTAATATTAATTAAAAATTATTTAATAATAAACTAAAATTAATTTAAATTACTAATAATACTAAAATGACTTAGAAAATTATGAAAATCTTTATAAAACTAATTAACCATTATAGGAATCCTAAAAAATTATAAAAATTTTATAAAAATTATAAATAAGCTAATTTAAGAATTATTT
The DNA here is from genome assembly GCA_030686995.1 of Artemisia argyi. Classification (NCBI taxonomy): domain Eukaryota; kingdom Viridiplantae; phylum Streptophyta; class Magnoliopsida; order Asterales; family Asteraceae; genus Artemisia; species Artemisia argyi. The sequence continues at coordinate 152,663,113 of CM060702.1, read as the reverse complement.
AGTTAATTATTAAGTAAAATCTAATTAAACTAAATTAATTATGAAAATTACCAATGAACAGTAAAAATTATGAAACTTTTCCTAAAAGTACTTTATGATTTATAAAACCTAGGAAAAATATAAAAAGGTGCCATTGCTTATAAATAAGCAGAAAGGAAATTTATTTTTGGTTTTTTAATTAAAACTAAATAAATAAGAATTAAATATTTTAAATATTAAATCTAATCAGAAAATTATGAAAATTTTTACACGACTACTTTAATATGAAAGGAATTTGAGAAAACTATAAAAGTGGAAAATGCTTTTTGAAAAAGCAGAAAAATAAACAAATGACTTAAATAGAAGCTATCACTTTTTTTTTTTTTTTTTTGGTTTTTCTTGTTTTTCATTTACAAAACACTTTTAATATTGAAAATAAGCAACTCTTGTGAAAACAAACTTATTGGTACTCAGAAATAAGCTGTGTCCAAGCTATTGAGCTTAATAGAAGGCTTATTAAGGGTTTTGATGGATTTTTGAGTGAAATAAGCTACCATGGACAAAATAAGCTATAAACAAATGAGATGCATACAAAATAAGCTAAAACAAGTGAATAAGCTCACTGAATAAGCCAGGAAGCTCAAATAATCACAATCCAAAACCTGAGATTTACACAGGCCAAAAGGCCAAAATGCATGCATATGTGGGTCCCACAGGAGTGATCAAGGATCCAAAACAAACTAGATCTAAAAAGCTGGCTAGGAGGGCTTTCCAATAAGCCAAGACTCAGGGTTTGGGGTCTACTAATAAGCCAGTTATGAGCTGACAAGATTGGGCTGTGGTTCCTGCTGATGAATAAGCAGGAATGGTCAGGGGAAATTAAGAGGCAAAATAAGCTATGGTCAAGAGACCTAGGATCCAAAATAAGCACTAGTTTGCCCTAATCCACTCCCCGAGCACCTAACTCGAGAGTTTTCTTCACTATGTAAACAAGCTCCCTTATGGCGGAGAAAACCTTACACACCAATGTACACACAACAACTTCGTCACAATTTAATCACAACTTCTACACAACCTCTTCACACCAATCAATCTTCACACCAATCTACTTCACAACTTTCTACTTCACACCAATCTACTTCACACCAATCTTCTTCACAACTTTCTACTTCACACCTATCTACTTCACACCAATCTTCTTCACTACAATCTACTTCCTAACTCTTCTCCTCCACAACAAACTACTAACCAATCACACTATCTATATAGCTAGCTAAACTATCTACTATCAAATATTCATAACTAATTACACAAAGAGATAGATACTATTGATGATGCTCTAACAACATGGATGTGGAGGTCACAACAAGTTGTAATACTTCATGTCTTGGAGAATAGAAGTATTCTTCTCTTGCACTTGAGAGGATGATGTTTGGATTACTTTGAAACAAAGATTTATGTATGTATGATCAAAGGATTAAGAGAATAGAAATTGAGATCTAGAACAGAAAGTTTAGGAGTGCAAAAGGTGAGAAAAATCTGTGGAATGAACTAGTATTTATAGGGGAACAAACTACTGTTCTCGAGCGTGGCCGGTCCCCTTAATTAGGGGTCGGTCCCCTTAATAATCAAGGGGGCCGTCTTATGAATTAAGGGGGCCGCCCCCTCCAGAACATTTGAGTAGTTTGTCCTCTTGTGGGGAAGGTTTTTCTGGATAAAATTTTCCATTTTTGGTTGGAAATTTGAAATCATATATTTATAGTGATTTAAACATATTCTTTTAATTCCAAAAATGTTTTATAAAAGATATAAAATTTTTATGACATTTTATAAAAGTTCTAATGACTTAGAAAAAATTTTACTTTGATCATAGATTGCAATAAACACTTTGTTTGTACATACCGTAAGTGATTTGGATGTAAAGAGAATATTAATCACTAAATACTTGTTTACGTCATAAATTTTAGTTCAATGAGTTTATGTTTTGTAATTATCAAAACATAGAGGTATTGATAATATGCTAATAATGTTTTTAGGCATTATTTATGTCAACACACACAAACATAAAATTCACGTGGCCATTGGATGATCTATAGTCACACAAAATACACATTTCTTCACTTTAAACAGCATACGGCCACACTTATTAATAGTTTTGGCCACTGTTTCCTAAATGGTATGTAACTAAATACCCAAAACAAACATGCTTTGTGTGACTAAATATTACAAAATGCCACACAAACATAAAATTCACGTGGCCATTGGATGATCAATAGTCACACAAAATACACATTTCTTCACTTTAAACATCATATGGTCACACTTATTAACACTTTTGGCCACTGTTTGCTTAATGGTATGTGACTAAATATCCAAAACAAACATGCTTTGTGTGACTAAATATTACAAAAGGCCACACAAACATAAAATTCATGTGGCCATTGGATGATCAATAGTCACACAAAATACACATTTCTTCACTTTAAACAACATATGGTCACACTTATTTACACTTTTGTCCACTATTTGCTTAATGGTATGTGACTAAATACCAAAAACAAACATGTTTTGTGTGACTAAATATTACAAAAGGCCACACGAACATAAAATTCACGTGGCCATTGGATGATCAATAGTCACAAAAAATACACATTTCTTCACTTTAAACAGCATATGGTCACACTTATTAACACTTTTGGCTACTTTGTGTTAAATTGTATGTGACTAACTCCAAAAAAAACAACACACACTGTGTGAGTAAATCATCACAAACGTCACATTTATTGTATATTCATGTGGCCACAAGACGGGAAATAGTCACACAAAATACACATTTACTTCAATATATCATCTTAAATGTCACATATATTATATATTTATGTGGCCAAAGGTTGAAAATAGTTACTCTCATAAAACATTTGCGTGACTATAAAGCGTTTACGGTCACTGATAATGACTAATCTACCAAAACTTGTGCCTAATTTGTCACACATATTCGGGGTTTTGGTCACTCTTTTTCGATGGAAAAGGCCACGAACTCAACAATGTGACCATATGCCACCTACGGTGGCGGGACCTTTAGTGACACACAACGAAAAAAATGTGTGTGACTATATGCATATCGTCACACATTTTTGGCGTGACCAATACAACTTTTTGTACTAGTGATATCCCTGCTGATTCCCATAAACTCCAACCATTTGGCCTCCGTTGCCCATATTGAAACTCGGCTAAGCAATCTGCTTGTTGCGAGTGTTTGATGAAAACCTTTGGTAGTTGTTAGTTGGTGTAGAATAGCGTCCTTGGAATGCCTTTGTCAGAAAAGCAAACGCTTGTGTCAAGGCTGCAGTAGCTTCATCATTGTAAGTGAATTCTTGTTCTTGGAATAGTGGGTATTGTTGTTGTGGAATAACATGTTGTTGTGGGTAGACTTGTTGTTGGTAGACAGGTGTTGGTTGTTGAATGTATGATGGTTGCAAGTAGTTGTGAGTGAAAGATGATGATGGTTGTTGTGTGTTCACTAGTAAAGGTGTTAGTGTATTAGCCATTAGTGCTAGAGGATCATGCTTTTTAGCAAGTAATTCAGCCCTTAAATCATTAGATTGATTTTGCTTCAAGAAGTCATACAGCTGATCATAAGTCACTTTATGCAAATTCTTTGTCTGATAAACAATAGTGACGTATCTTCCCCATTCTGGTTGTAACTCATTCAGAAAATTGGTGTTGTTAGCAATGTTTGTCTGACTGAGGTTGTGTCTCGATAAATCATTCATGATCTTACAGAACCTGTGGTAGTACGACTCTATAGATTCACCAGGAATTGAAGTAAACTTGCGAAGTTCCTTGAGCAATTGTGTTTCCATTTCCTGTTTCCCGATGTCTGTCTCATACATTAACCTCTTGACTCTTTCCCAGACAGCATGAGCACTTACTTCACTGTCAACAGTAGCATAAGTGGTTTCAGGTAAACCAAGAACGACGTAATGAAATGCCTGATCATTAGCTAGAATCTGTTGTCAGTCTCATTCTGATCTCTGTAGTATGGTTGTACTGGGGGGTTCCATTTGGATCACCAGGGTCTAGTACTTGTCTTGGTTTGAAGGGTCCTTCCATAATGGATTTGATAAGAAGTTTTCCATTTGGTTTGCTCTTAAGATAGCACATCATACGACTAGCCCACTGCGAGTAACCACCCTTTGACAGCATGGGAGGTCGGTTTTCTGCACCGGATGCATGAATATCTTGCTGAGTTGCCATTGATAAAGTGTAGATTGATAAAGTTGATACTTGGATCGTTTCAACGAAATAGGAGTTGAGTTTGGTGAAGGTTGATGCAGGTTTTTATGGTGAAAAATGTGATCTAAAACCTTAAAACCTTAATAACTTCTTCCCGGAGTGTTTTTAGGCATCAAAACTTGGGTTGAATACATAATTTATTTCAATGTGTCCTTCTTCTCTGTCTCACGGTCGTTTTGACAGGTATTTCATTGAAAACGGAGTTACGGATCAAAAGTTATAGCCATTTGAAGTTTGATCGTCAAAAACCTCACAATTGTCAAAAATTCTGGAAACTTTTCAAAATTCTTGAAACTTTTGTGTGTTGTTGAAACTTTTATGTGTTTTCGAAACTTTGAGAATTCTTGAAAATTTTGAGTGATCTCGAAAATTTCACTGTGTTCTCGAAAATTTTGAGTGATTTCGAAAATTTCACTGTGTTCTCGAAAATTAGACCAAACTTTCTAAATTATACAATTTAGAGAGTATACCATGATTCGAAGTGTTTTCTCACTTATACAAGCAAGGGAAACACCGAGTAAGCCACAGTAACACTTCTGGAGCAACGAGGTGTGATCTCGAAAGTTTAGGGTCTTGTGTTCTCAAAAATTGCAGTGATCTCGAAAGTTTTGCAGATTTTTGATTTTGCATAAAGCACACCCAAATGAAGTTTGTATTCCAAGATTCTTGTACTTCTAGGCTTAAAAACACCAAAACTTGAAGAAAGTTGCAAACCTGATGATTTTTATGAAAGTTTTATGTGTTCTAGAAAACAAGTACAAAAACTAAATTCCAATTTTTAAAGCTTAAATATTTCAAAAAGATTGAAACTTTCTTATTAGAAATAGGTTTATAACTTTAGTTTGTAATCAAAAAAGTGTTAAACGCCAAGAAAAGCAAGAAAAGTAAGAAAGTTTTTGAGAAAACTCGTGTAGATAGCTAAAAAAAATGAACCAAACAAACTCCCAACACTCCTAAATCATTATTAGGCGATTGATACCACTTGTAGGACCTTAGATATCACAACTTTATCAATAATATAGAAGCAAAGATGAAGTAGAGGTGGTGACTTGGATGATGTATATGTCGTGTATGTGTAGAGAGAAAGAGAGATGAAGATGAGAATTTTTATTAAAGAAAAACACACACAATACACACACAAGCACGCTTACAAATGACTAGGTAAGTGCCTTATATAGTTAGAGAGAAAGTCCTCATGTGCTTTCTAATGGACTTGGGGTTGGACTTGGTTTACATGAATTATAAAAGGCTTACTAACATAACTCTTAACATATTAGATTACCAAGTCCAATGCCCAACTAACTTAAACTATTACATACTTAACGACACTATGACAAAGTTACTAATATGAGAATGACCATCACTTTTTTTAATATTTCTTTGATGCTAACAATTAGCTTTAAAAACCTCAAAATCATTTTTATATCAAGTTGTTTGGCTTTGCTGCACAACTTGTGTTCTAGGTTATTAGAGTGGGTATTGGTAGTTTATACATGCTTCAGTAGTACTAAACAGTTCATACAAGTCATAAAAATCATCACTCTCTTCATTAAAAGTCAAAATCACCTTTAATCTCTTCTCAATTGATCATTGTTAGGATTTAAGGTTCAAATCGGTTCATAAGTTGTTAGTATAGCTTAATTTCATCTCCTTGTAGCTTAAAACAACTTATTCAGTCACTAGGACTTAAGCAAAGTTCACAATAATCAACTCAGGATCGTAATCTAAAAAGTCAAAAAGTGCAAGTCTTTCAGATATCCATTTTTTGTAAGAATTTTCATAATCTCATTTCTCAAAATCAGCCTTTGAGCTTTTTGGAAGTTAAAGTTTGTCAGCTGAACTTGTGAATCCACATTTTGGATTATTTTTAGAATTTTTTCTAGTAGCTTAACTCAGTGCTTATTTAGACCTGCAGGGCAAGCATTTGCCCTTCACCAGGGTACTTGTCCCATAAGCTATTTTCACAAGATCCTATTATTCTTATTTGAGACCCTTAACCTTTGACCCCTGGCATTTTGAGAAGCTCAATAAGCCATCTTGCCATACCACAGCTTATTTCTGAGTACCAATAAGTTTGTTTTCACAAGAGTTGCTTATTTTCAATATTAAAAGAGTTTTGTAAAAGAAAAACATGAAAAACCAAAAATAAAAAAAGTGATTGCATCTATTTAAGCCGTTTGGCTTATTTTTCTGCTTTTTTAGAAAGCATTTTCCAATTTTATATTTTTCTCAAATTCTTGTCATATTAAAATAGTCGTGTAAAAATTTTCATAATTTTCTGACTAGATTTAATATTTAAAATAATTAATTCTAGTTTATTTTATTTTAACTAAAAAACCAAAAATAAATTTCCTTTATGCTTATTTATAAGCAATAGTACCTTTTAATATTTTTCCTAGGTTTTATAAATCATAAAGTAGTTTTAGGAAAATTTTCATAATTTTTACTGTTCATTTGGTAATTTTCATAATTAATTTAGTTTAATTAGATTTTAATTAATAGTTATGTAAATAATTATTAAATTAACTTATTTATAATTTTTGTAAACTTTTTACAATTTTTTAGAATTCCTTTAATGGTTAATTAATTTTATAAAAAATTTCATAATTTTCTAAGGCATGTTAGTATTACTAGTAATTTAAATTAGTTTTAATTAATTATTAATTAATATTAAATAATAAAATAATCAAAAAAATAATTTTTCTTTTTATAAATTTTCTTTTAATATTAAGTTTATAAAAAAGTCATTTTCACCCTCTTAAGTGTATTTTTGCTTAAATCCCACATTTCTTGTACGCAGTTATATTTATTTTAAATTGTGATTTACGTTTTAGACTAAAATTCGTATCTGTTTCCCTGTGCTTGTTAATACTGTTAATCTAGCTTAATCTCAATCAGTTCCAGTAGTATAATCAAATCCAAATCATTATCTGATTACTTTCCCAATCACTGAATCCCTCAAATGTTTTCCAAAATACAATTTCAATGTCGTCGGGACTTAACAACCCGGGAACACACTTTGCTTATACCGGATCACAAATTCATCACTACTCCCACTCAGGCTTGACCTGTTGACTATCCCTGGTTAATCTGTTAGGTTGGTTTGGGAGGAGTCACCTGACCAAGTGCAAAAAATGGAAGGAAAGGTGACACAACTCACCTCTTAGCATTTGTGAAACATGGATATCTTTTATTATTAATATTTGTTTTGTGAGTGTATGTGAGGTATTTTGTGATATATGTTTTAAGTATTTTAATGAAACGTGAGGGAGTGGTGACCATTACGAGTGAAAGGTGAGGGGAGGTGAAAGGAGAGAGAAAGCCGATGTGGTATTAATGTGGCACACTAGGGCTTCTGGTAATCTCATATAAGTTTTACTTTGGTAACCTTGGTTTTAGCCCATTTTTAGATTTGCATCTAACTAAAAAGACCAAAAACCCTAAATCATAAAAGGAAAGAAAGTAACTTGTAATCAAAGAAAAACAATTACTATAAAACCCCAGATTTTTATAACCGCAACAACATGCATTAGGGTTTCCAAGATTGATCCCGGATACTCATGTATTCTATAAGTTCTCTTAAATAGTGATTAATCACACAAATAAAGATTTAGAAGTTGTGAGAGAGAGAGAGAGAGAGAGATAGATAGATAGAGAGAGAGAGAGAGAGAGAGAGAGAGAGAGAGAGGTGGGAGAAATAATGAGAAATGCTTATGATATTTCTTGCACTAAAACTAGCACACATAGCCGAACAAATGAGGGGATTTTGTAATACTTCGTAAAATCCCATGTCATTTATTAATGCTAATCACCGAATCTATTCTAATCAAAGCCATTTTTTTGGGCAAATTTATTATTTTTTTTCACATGACTCACCGTTTGCATGACACCCGTATCACCGTTAGTCACCATTTGCATGTCACCCGAATCACCTTTAGTCACCGTATGTAAATCACCTGCATCACTTTTGCAACTTTATGTATGGCACCTGATACACGAATCTATCACCTGGTATCACCCATAGTCACTCTTGGATGTCACCTAATGAGGTTAACACAAGTAACTCCCACTTGCGACGCAACACTTAGAAATGACACCAGAATATATGTATCTATATATATTAACTATTATAGATTATAATTATACTGTATATATAAGTATATATATGTATAAACATCACCGTTAATGTTTTTCAAGGTATAAACAAATCAACACCGACATCGAAAATAAAGTTACGAAAGCATTAGTCAACGACACCTCGTCATTTTATTGGGCCATTGGTTTCATTAGCCCATATACTATACTATTTCATTTTCTTTTTACTTCGGCTTTGATCCAACAACCTAAGTCCACTAATATCTATTTCTTTCTTCCTATTTTGGGCCGAGAACCACCCAAGCCCAATTGCTTGTTTCGTTGATTTTGACCAATGATCACACGAGCCCAGCTCGTCTATTTTTTGTTTTGTTTTGAGACACGACTTACACGCCCACAACATCACCACATTCACTAGTAAAATGTTACACATTTTGTTGCACTTTTGATTCGAACACGACACCACCAAGTATTGTTGTCATGGCAATTCGTTTTCTTTCCTTGCTCAACACCATGACAGTCACATCATTTCAACATAAACACAACCATGTAGACACCCTTGATTAGTTTCTTTCCTTCCATGTTCCTTGTACAACTCGACACAAAACAACCAAAGGGTAAAGCCCTAGCAAGCACTAGTCTCATCCAAGCCTCCTCTTTGTTTCACAATAACTCGACACCACTCCACCGTATTTTCTTTTCTTCCCTTTGCGTGTGTAAACATGCAAGACCAAACACCCAAGCCACCCTACAAACTCCAAGTAATGGTCATAAACAAATATTTAATAATATGCTTTTGTACTAAACATGGTTAACCATTGTGTAATGTGTCTCTAATGTCCCAAACAAAGATCACATGATACCTCTTCCTTCTTTGTTTATTCGAACAAGTATGTTAGGTCACCATTTAGTAAACACAAGCATAATAATGATAGAAATGAGATGTGAAAAGAGATTGGGTGATTATATGATAAAGAGAAATGTAGGTGCAAGAGTTTCCTTAAGAAATCAAATAACCAACCAAGTTTACAAGTGACCTAAAGGTTCTATTTATAGGGAAGGAGCTAGGGCAACACTCCCTCTCCTTCCTTTCTCCAAATCGTGTGGGCTTAAAGCCCATGGACCTTTTGTCTAAAGTCTAGTAAACTTGTAATATTACATAAGTGTAAGTAAATAATGGTTAAGCAACCTAGCATAATTACAAATGACCGAGACTTGATAAAATAGTGAAAACTATGATCCCAACAATCTCCCCCTAAGGGTTGGTCATCACGGTTGCTTGACGTCTTCATCTTTTTCGTTGACTTGTGACATGTGAAACTCTAGACGTCTTCAAAAAATGATTAGAATGATAATGGATGTACTTTGCCCTTTGTCTTTGTTCTTTGGTGATGATGTAGTGATTGTATCACGAAGTAGTCTGCCATTCGTCACTCCTGTGTCTGTAGTGGTTGAACGCCATTCCAACATACTCATACATCTTTGGACTTAGACTTTCTCGTACAAGAAGTTCCTTTTCATGCATTGAGATCTTTGTCTTTATACTTTGTAGATTCTTCTTTATTGAAGTAGAATCATTCTTTGAACTTTGTGGTGTTAAGATCTTTAGGGGAGCTTTCTTTCACTTCAAGATGTATGTATGAGCATGTTGGAATCTACCATCATGGAAGTGAGGTTCCTGCGAGTAAACAGTTAGCAATAAAACAACCGGTACTTACGGATAAGGAATTAGAGTTCATCAACAGCATATTGTGAAGACTCCCTCTAGTCCTTATCCTGGCCGTTCCCATATCAGATACTCCCGAAGGAGCTTACGAGACCTACTAAGTAGCTCAATGACTGGGTGAGTCGCTGGGGATCACTCCACGACTGTAGACCGCTATGGAACCACCGCAAACACTAAGCGTAACCCTTGTGAGGTTACCGAAGTGACCTGCTAGCAGGGCTGTTTGATGTTGACCCTGGCAGGATTTCCGTTCAATCATTGAGAAATACTTACGTAATCCTCTCATAAACGTTCTCGACAGATTGCTAAGATCTGCGAAGGACTCGATAATTTACAACTGATGCCCATTGATGTAGAACACCAGTTGTAGAAATACTAAGTGTTCCTAAGAGATCTTTGATGTATCTCAAGGCTCTAGACTCTATAAGTGCACACCTAGGTTTCCTATGCGGAGACTGGGGAGGAGTCTCCTGCTTCAATATCAACCGTCTCTAAGAGATAGGTCGATAGGTTACGCGGGTTCCCCGTGAGAATGAAACAAGTCCTTTTAAAAGAACTTGAGTGGTTAAGAAGGTTTAGTGCATTGCGTCACTGGGTCCATGACGACTTTGTCTTCAATACCGGTGTTGTCTTTTACAACAACCAGTAGCATATGTATTGAACCCGGTGTCTGCCCTAAGGTTGAACATATGGAGGGCTATTTCTTTTCACCCTTTTCTTTACTTTTCTTTTTAATTCTTCAACTCCTTCTTTCCCTTTCATTCATTTCTCTTTTTTTTTTTTTTTTTTTTTTTTTTTTCCTATCATACCTAAGGACTTCTAATTCTAACTATGGGAGATGTCCTTGGGTAGATCCCTCCGGCTCTGGCAGATCATAGGACGGATATTCCTATCTTAATCACCTTATAACTCCGACAGTAGCCAAGAAACCTTTGATTGAAAATCTCTCAAAGTGTTTGTGTTAATCAAATATTTTGTTTAACACTTTGAGAGTTTTGTGTACACTTTTGAAGGGCTCCCCCTGCACATGTGCTCATAAGAGTTTAATAAATTTGCACATGCGGGAGGAGCAATCATTTTGAATTGATCCACTTTCCGTGAACAAGACCGATTCGAGACACGCTTACATCACTAGTTAAACTAGCTTGAAATTATTACCCGGCCTGATCAAGTTCACAGAAAGTTTCTCGAGACGGTACATTTCTACTAAGACATATCCTTTTCGAGACACGCTTACGTGGTTAGTTAAAGAGATGCATTGTCAGCTTTTAGGTGACAACTAGCTCTAGTAACTAACTTGATGTTATTACCCGTCGAGGATAAGTCCTTTCGATATTTCTAACTTTTATTGTCTCGTCAATTCCTGGGTCAATACTGAGTCTAGCTCGCACATGATACAACTTTTAAGCTTTGACTTCGTATATTTTAATCACTTTTTCATTTTCTCCCCCTCAAAAATAGCATATAAAATGATGTTTTTGACAAACTTTTAGATTAAAATATGCCTTTTGAGTCTTACGGGGAGATTCACCAAGAACTTTTGATTTAGAGCAAAGTATTTTGTTTTGACAAGTGCTCCCCCTCAACAAGTGATTAGGTCTTATTGAGGTGAAATACTTGTCCTTTTGAGCAGAATTATGAAAAAATCATAAATGTTTGATTAATTCTACTTAAAAGTAAGAAGCCTTCGCTCCTTATATGAGGATTGAGGCACTGAAGCGTACCTCAGGGTCCTTTCTTTACAAGTTCGGGTTGTGCACTGTAATGCGTGCACAAGCCATTGTGAAATTCAATCAAATGAAACAATTAATATTAAAAAGAATAACCAAATGTACCAAGTTAATCTTCGTCAGGAAGTGGAGCATCAAAGTAAGTGAACTTGGGTTCTGGTCTTTCGAAGAGTCTGACAGGAAATGATGGTCTGGCACCGATATAGCTTTCCAGTCGTCTGATCTGTTCCCGTCGAAATAACCTTTCTTCAATCTTTAAGACAAAGTTACGAACTTGTCTTCTTATGTTGGATTTCCATCTAGGTTGTTCCCCCTTAGCTATCTTTCGGCGATCATCATTCAACCTTTTGACAAGCCCATCACGAACAGATTTAAGTGTAACATCACAGAATTTGTGTACCTCATCGAACCTCATGAAACTTTGTAGATTTTTGCTGTTGATGTAGGTGAAACCAAAAGGATCTTGGTTGAGAGTAAACTGTGGCGTTTGATAGATTCCATCAAATGTGAATTGCAGCTTTGTCAAGTTGATCTTCTGTTGGTAACTTTCCACTCCAAGCTAAAGATCTTCCACTCTTTCTTGAACTATCAAGCGTCGGATGTAAAGAAGTAGTGATGCCATGAAGTTGTACTGTACATCTCTATCAAATCCACGCATTCTTCCTTGAACCTTTTCGAGATACATGTCTTCGATGTCATTGAGATTAAGGTCTGGAAAGTCTGCTTCGGAGAACTTGTACTTCTTTTCATCTTGTCGTTTAACAACAATTTCACGCATGAATATGTAGTTAAACCGTTTTGACTCTTGAATCTCCAAGATAGCGATGATCTTAGATTTTTGCTTCACATTTTCCAATGATTTCTCTCCTAATATGCTGGTATAACCTAGACGACGACGTTCTGGCCAGTGTTGAATTCCATGTAGTGCATCTCTGTCGTAAGCTACGATGGAGTTGCTGAAAATACGAGTGGTTTCTTCAATGGCAGGAATTTCGTATCTTGCGGCAGGTACTGAGATTGTGAGTGAGGAAGCATATTTCTTCTTGGATGTCTCCTGAGTGAGCTGGATGTTACGAAGATCTTTGTTGAAGAAGAAGCTGTAAGGTATCTTAGGTTTGTCTGGAAATCCTTTCAAAGGTAATGGTTTGGTCCAGTCAGTGAAGTAAGGTTTTTCATGATTCTTGGAACTGAGATCGATATTCACTTCTGGATTTAGCCAGTCAAAGTCGGCAGACATTGCACTAGCTATATTCTGCATATGATACTCGTATTCGACTTTGTTTCCAGATCTTTTCTTGAGGAATTCTTGTGCATCCCTATTGATTCTTCTGAGCTCCGCCTTTGTGAGTTTGTTGATCTGAAGATCCTTCATAATGACTTGGGTAAACTGTAGAGTGTTACCAGGAAGGGGTTCTTCTTCTTTGAGAGGAGGTTGAGCTTGGACCATTTCTGTCAGCCAATCATTCTGAGGAGTGTCATCATTGTCGAGCCATGAATGACGGCTTTTCTTCTTTGATTTCTTGGACTTAGATGTAGCATCTTTGCCTTTAGCCTTGGATGGTGACGATGGTCCAGCATGAGAATCAGGAATAGGTGGAGCACGGTAATCGGTGTCAGGTTGACCCTGGTAGTCATCTGTAGGTTCCATTAATGTTTCCTCTTCTTCAGTTTGACCTTGACCAGTAGCTGAGGGTTGTTGTTGATTTCCAGGAGGAGTGGAGTCCTTTTGTGGTTGTGGAGACGATGAGGGACCGGTTCCAGACTTAGATTTCTTGCCTTTAGTATTTGGGTCAGGATCATCATCTTTTCTTGTCCTTTTCGGGGTTCCAGCTGCATCTTTGCATGACTCTTTGGATATGTAAGCCACCATAGCATCATAAAGTGCTTTTTCTTCAGCAGTCTGTGTGGTTTTGGAGGCAATGTTGTCGAAGAGTTTGGCAAGCATGTCATTGAAAGACAATTCAGGGACGGTTGGAGCCACAGTAGAAGGTTTTGCTATGTGAAGCGTGAATGGTGTAGTTGACAACATTTTTCTCGTAACACTTCTGATTCTGTGATCCAAGATGTCATTGATTGGTTCAAGAAGGTTTGCTACTTCAGGAGTGATCATATCAACCAGATTTTCAGTGAGAAAATCATGTGTTGCAGTTCTGATAAATCCTGTGTAATCAGAGTTCAAGAACTTGTCGATCAGCTGCTTTGACTCCTGGAAGTCCTCAACTTGTTTGGTAAGACTGGTAACCATGTTGGTGAGATTGTTGACTTGCTCCTGAAGATCAACTGGTTGTTTCGGTTCATTGATTGAATGTTGTTTTGATGCGGTTTCTGAAGGTGTGGGAGATGAATGCTCAGGTGATGATTCGGACGATGACTCGTTGTGAGAGTTTGAAGAAGAAGCAGGAGGAGTCGGATCCTTTGGTGGAGAGTCTTGAGGAGGTGGAGGTTGTGCTGAGGAAGTCTGTTGAGAAGATGACTTAAGAAATATGTTGGTGTCGAACGCGTTCTTCTCTTCGTTTTCTTTTCTACGACGTTCCTCTGCTTCCTCTGCTTCTTGTGTAAGAAACTCTGGAGTAATGAGGTATTCCTGTTCCTGATCCGTAGCTATGTTCTCTTGTCCGCCAACATTCTCCTCTATATTAGCAGTCTCTGTCATGTTGACATCTCCTGTTTTGTCTATATCTTTAACGGTGTCATCAGGCTGTGGAGCTGATTCTGACGTTGTGGACACAGTGGGAGGAATCATGCTGCTTGTAGCTCCTACATGTTCCGACTGATCGATAGGTGGTGGTGTTGGAGGTTGAGACATAAGTCGGCTTTCGAGACTAGCTTTCCTTTGTTCTTTGCGAAGTCGCTTTTCTTCAGCTCATGTGTCGACAACTATACTTTTAAGTTTGCGTTTATCGACGAATGGTTCAACGATTGGTTCGTCTTCATCATCATTAGGCTCATTAATAGTGACTCCTTTTCTTTTCCTTGTCTCTTGTTCATAAGTTTCACGACTTTGTTGTATGGCAATCTCAGTTGCAGGGAATCTTTCTTCAGGTGCTCTTACCCTCAGTTCATAGTCTGGTTCTTCTTCTTCAGATTCCGTATCGAACTCGGATTCGGTGTCAGAAGGTGGAGGTGTAGGTTCATCCCGAATAAAGTACTCAGGAGTTGCCTTCTTCTTAGGCTTGGTGGCCGGTGTAGACTTGGATGTTGGTTTAGGTTTGGCAGAAGACTTGGGTTTAACAGATGGTTTAGTCTTGGGTGCAGCCTTAGACTTCGTCTGAGGTGAGCCAGTGGTGCTTGCAGTGCTCCCAGACTTCACACCTCCTCTGCTTCGAGTCTTTATAGTGGCTTCTTCCTGTACCCCTTTGTAAGCATTATCATACAGCTTGTAGTTCAGACTTTTCTTGATTTTGTCATCAAGAAGGTATTCGGGAAGCCTCATTCCTTTAATCTTGGTTGAGGAAGTGGTCGTTTTGATGAATGAGGTGGTGAAGTCGTCCTCGAAGAGGTGCTTCGGCTCATTAGGATCAGTCATCCTCTTGATGAATTCTGGAGTGTCTTTGCAGAGATGTTCTATGAGAAGCTTGGTGAATCTTGTGAATGGTATCATAGTCTTCACACGTTCGGTTTGAATACTGTGGACTATATCATTCATGATAGGAACTGCAAAGTCAATAGGAGTCAGAGTCACCATTCCCCAGAATGTTTGCAAATGTTCGAGCCTAGGATGTTCATGACCACTCTTTCTTCCTGATATTGATCTTACAACCAACAGACAGAATGTTCTCCATGGCTGAGGGATATTCTTGGCATTGAATCGGGAAAGCTTGATTAGCGGTACGTCATCATCAACCTCATATCCTAACTCAATGAAGAAATCAAGAAGATCCATTTCAGGTAGTATAGGAGCAAATTCGTTGTCAGTTTGGGGCAGGAGAAGAGCTGTACGAAGAACGTCGTGATCTACAGTGTAGTCTTGGCGATCCAATGTAACAGTGAAAGACTCATCATCTAAGTTAGCCTTAGCAGTAAGCCAGAACTGATGAAGGTAGAACAGAGGAACTGAAGTAGAACAGATGAGCAGATGCTTACATGGATGTGCAAGTAGAATATCTTTCACAATCATGCACGAGTTCTCTGTAATTTTCAGTTTGTCGAAATCAACTCGTGGATTGTTGTTGCCAATCGTGACATTGTAGTTTTCGGGAGTGATGTCATCCATGGTGAGTAATGGAAGAGCTTGTTCAGTGACATTCTCGTTGTGTTCAGCCATGTTAATCTGAAAAGTATAGTCATAAACCAAACATCCAAATTTGTTACGTGTTAGCACAGTTTTGAGTTTGGTTATAGATCTCTACTTAAGACAATTAAGCACGAATGTTTCAGTTTGTTATGTGTGAAGTGTCATATAATGCATACTTGAAGAATCATTGATCATTTAGAATCACGAAATCAATTATACAATGCAATGTCTCATATATAAGCACAATTGATATACACAATTCATTGTTATATCACATTACACAACAACAATGAATCACAACAAAGTTACATGTATACAAAATGACAAGGCCTTAATGAGATTTCGAAAAAATATAAAACACTTTTATCGCAAACCTGTATTGAGAAAAAATTTCGAAAAATGTTACTAAGAATTTTATCGAGAAAATTATTTTATCGAGAAAATCCTTATCTGTAAGATTTTTCGAGATCATTCCTTATACAAGATTTGCGAAAGTTTACATGTTTTTCGAAAAAAAATCAATTCTCGATAAAACTTTTCGCAAACATGCTTTAACCTAGTGATTTCGAAATCTATGTTCAAAGAGTAGTTTTCGAAAAATAATAATTTCGAAAAAAACTGATTTTGAACAAAATTATCGAAATCATGAGTTATAGCATAATCTCGAAAAGTTTCTTAGAGATTTCTCGAAAAAATTCTTATACAAGAGTCATTTGAATTTGAAGTCAAACGTACGTTTCTTTTGCGAATATCTTATCCAATGATTCAGGCCTGTCACAAAGATTGATAAACACCAATTAGATATAACTAATATGCTCTTAATCTAAGATCTCGATAATTATCAAGAAGAAGTTCTCGATATTAATTCAAACTTGAGACTAATGAGCATGAATGGTTCTAGCATATCACAAACATATGTAAGAGACACGTTATAACAGCATACAACACATTTAGACTCAGTTAGATCGAATATAACTGTGATCGAGGCATACTATCTTATCGAGAACTAAGCATCAATGGTGTAGATCAACAAAATATATCTAACATGTATACAAGTGACCATAGAAGCATATCCCACCAATAAAACAAAGCAAGCAAACACAGAATCTAACAATCTCAAATCGAACCAAAACCTAGTTTTCGTGAATCAAGCAAACATGAGTGGAATTAAGATAAAATGATATAGTTAGTTCAGTGACAATAAATGTAACAAAACCCTATCAAGAAATCAGATACCAAACCATGATTTTGCAGATTTCGAAATCGCAAAACCCTAGATATCGAAATCGATTTTGCAAGAAGTTTAGCCGTTGGATTTGCAATTAAACGAAAACCTATGTTTGTAATACCCTAAAGATTACTAATGAACTTATAGATTGAAGATCACAAGCACGGATTACTCTAATGAATTGTAGCCGTCGATTTCACTTATGGAGGGTTTTAGGTTGCCTGGTTTTCGAAAAATGGAAAAAAAAGGTGTTTGTTTTGTATATATATGAAACTTTTGAATTATTTGTCACTTTTGGTCCCTTAAACTTTTGATATACTCACTTGAGTCCTAAAGTTAAATGGAAAACATGTGCAACATAAAGATATTCTCCTAACCGCTTATGTCAATGAGATTTTAATCGAGATGAGACGAGACAATGAACATAGTACTTCCACATTCTCCGAGGAACTGTATCATAAAGAAAAATATGCAAGTATATCAATTGGAGAAAAAATGTGAGGCATTTTGAGCTGATCTCCCCCTCAACATTTGTAAGAAATGACACAATGTTGAAGAGAAGTGATATACTTGCATTTTTTTTTTTTTAAATAGAAAAAAAAAATGAGAAATCTTTTTGTGTTTTGATTGGTTTATGTTTAAGAAAAATATTAACAAGGATAGTTTTGATGTTTGACGATCAGTTGTGTTTTAAAAACTTTTCCAGATCCTCTGGAGTCAAACATCGCATACCAATTTGGTGAACCAGACTAGCAAACCTTGATGGTGCTAAAGATTTGGTAAGTAAGTCCGCCAATTGATACTCAGTTCCAACAAAATAAAGTTCAACGGTACCCTTTTCCACATGTTCTTTGATGAAGTGATATCGGAGATCGATGTGTTTGGATTTGCAATGATGTACTGTGTTGCAGGAGATAGCAATTGCACTCTTGGAATCACAGTAGATAGGAATCTTGTTGAATAGGTAGCCATAATCCTTAAGTTGTGATCTCATCCAGATGACTTGAGCACAACAAGCGGACATGGCTACATATTCAGATTCTGTTGACGACAGAGATGTGCAGTCCTGCTTCTTTGATTGCCTTGACACAAGTTTGTCTCTGAGAAATTGTAATCCACCAGATGTACTTTTGCATGTGTCTAAACATCCTGCATGGTCAGCATCTGAAAAAGCAATTAGTTCAAAACCAGAATCCTTCGGATACCAGATTCCCAAGTTAATGGTTCCCTTTATGTATCGAAGGATTCTTTTGACCTCACTGAGGTGTTTTTCAGTTGGTTTAGACTGATAGCGAGAGCACATATAGACAGCAAATACTATATCAGGTCTACTAGCTGTGAGATACATGAGGGACCCAATCATACTTCGGTATTTAGTAGGGTCAACTGGAATCCCATGTAAATCAGCATCTAGTTTTGTGGTATAGCCCATTGGTGTATTATAAGTATCACAAGACATCATTCCATGTTTCTTTAAAATTTCAAGAGCATATTTGGACTGATTTATAAAAATTCCACGGGGTGATTGATGAACTTGTAGTCCTAGAAAGAACGAAAGTTCACCCATCATGGACATTTCAAAATTATCTTTCATTAATTTTGCAAAATCATTAGAGTAACTTCTTTTTGTTGAGGCAAAAATAATGTCATCGACACATATTTGAACAACAAGTAAGTCCTCCCCGTAGGTTTTTGTAAATAGTGTTGGATCCACCGATCCTTTAGAAAATTTATTGGCCAGCAAGAAAGTGGACAGTTTGTGATACCACACTCGTGGGGCTTGCTTGAGTTCGTAGAGTGCCTTTTTGAGTCAGTAAACGTGATTAGGACGCTCAGGATCAACGAAGCCGTCAGGTTGGCTCACATACACTTCTTCACGGAGTTCTCCATTAAGAAAGGCAGTTTTAACATCCATCTGGTATACAACCATGTTCCTATGTGCAGCATAGGCCAAGAAAATCCGAAAAGCTTCATGTCTAGCCACTGGAGCAAAGGATTCAGCAAAATCAAGTCCTTCTAGTTGGGAGTATCCTTTCGCTACCAGACGTGATTTGTTACGTATGACAGTCCCTTCTGCATCAAGCTTATTTTTCCAGATCCATTTTAACCCAATGACAAAGACTCAGTCAGGTCTTTCAACTAATTCCCAGACTTCTAATCTTATGAATTGCTGAAATTACTCTTGCATCGATTCAATCCAGTTGTCATAAGTCATTGCTTCTTTAATGTTCTTAGGTTCTTCGTGACAAACTATGAGTGCATAGATACAAGTTTCTCCATCAGTATGAAGTCGTTGTCTTGTCATTACAGGTGCATCTGGATGGCCAATAATATGAACTAGTGGATGGTCTCGAGTCCATTTGTGTGTTGAAGGGTGTAGTTGATAAGTATCTCGCATGTTAGCAGGATCCAAATTGCGTGTTGACGACTCAGCTATGTCAGGAACTGTAGGAGCTGGTGCAAACGGATTAAAGAACGCATCAGGATCATGCTCTGCGGGTTGTGGAACTGATTGTGGTGTTGGATCTTCAGCTGGATGGCGAGAGTTAGAACCAGTTTGTTCTGTTGTAGATGGTGATACAATTGGAGGACCGTCTCTTTCAACACTTGTAGTGGTTTGTTGGGGTGAGTCTGGTACTGGAATGTTATCAGGTTGAGCAGCGGAATTAGGTGAGACCTCAGTAGGACGGTATTCAATTGTGTCATCAAAGAGAGGAGCAAACAAGGTTTCTAATTCTTTGCGGTTTAGTGGCAAAGGTTCAGCTGAAGATTCCGGAGAGTTAAGATGGTTGAATTCGGGTCCTAAGCTGTGTTGCTCAGAAGCCATTTGTGTGTGTTCATCAAAATTAGCGTGAATGGTTTCTTGAATTTCTCTTGTACGACGATTCCATATCCGAAAACCTTTTGAATTTTCACAGTATCCAACGAACACTCTGATGTCAGCCTTTGCTTTAAGTTTACCTAAATCATCATGATCATTTTTCGGATAACAAAGTGCTCCAAATACATGAAAGTAATCGATGGTCGGTTTCCTTTTGTGAACAATTTGATAAGGTGTTTTGCGATGGCGTTTTGTGATCATGCAACGGTTTTGGGTATAACATGCAGTTGAAACAGCTTCCGCCCACAAGTAATCTGGTAATTGAGCATTAATCAACATAGTTCTAGCAGCTTCCACTAACGTCCTGTTGCATCTTTCAACAACTCCATTCTGTTCTGGGCTTCTAGGAATAGATGTTTGATGTTCAATTCCCACTTTCTCGAAGTATGACCAAAGTGTCTGATTCTTAAATTCAGTTCCATTGTTAGTTCTGATGATTCGTACCGTGTTGCGAAGCTGAACTTGAATTTTAGTGAGAAAGGTGATGATCATTGAAGGAGCTTGATCTTTACTTCGTAGAAAATAAACCCAAGTCCATCTGGAATAATCATCCACAATTACAAGAATGTAGCGTTTACAGTTGATACTTTGAACACGCATTGGTCCACACAAATCCATATGAAGCAGTTGTAGAACATGATTCGTACTATGCTCAGGTTTATTAGGAAAATGAGCACGAGTACTTTTTCCTTGTTCACAGGCTGGACATAAGTGATCTTTGGTAAAGCGGAATCTTGGAAATCCATCAACAAGCTTATAACGAGCAAGGTCAGTCATTGTTTTGAAATTCAAGTGCGAAAGACGTTTGTGCCATAACCAAGATTTAGTTGATTCTGCTTTGGAGAGAAGACATATCGGAGATGTTGCAATCATATCTGACATTGATATTGTATAAAGATTGGAGCCACGTGAGCCAGACATTAGATCGTTTCCTTGTAAGTCACGAACAAAGCAAGTTTTCTCACGAAATGCAACTTCGAGATCCCCATCGCAGAACTGACCAACAGAGAAAAGGTTGTGTCCAAGGCCTTCCACATAATATACACGACTGATTTCAATGTTCCCGCTGATATAGTCACCATATCCCATGATAAGAGCGTAATGATCATTCCCGAATCTGACAGTACCAATAAACTTTGAGACAAAGTTGTGTAACAGTTTGAGATTGCCTGTCATATGTCGGTTGCATCCGCTATCAACAATCCAGAGAATGATCTGTACCACCTGCATCACAAGAAGAAGACGCAGATGGAACAGAAGTAAGGGTGGAACCCAAAGACAGTGTGGGTTCCTGTTGGTTAGTAACACATGTATTCAACAATTTAGGAATCCATTTAAAGTCTGGTTTGTATTGTAACCAACGTTGCCAGTTCCAACTAGTTTTTGCTTTCTTAATGTTAAATGCACTAGTAGTTGGCTCATTCCTAGATTTGTTCTCGGCACCTATGGGGGTAACTTTAATTTCATTAGAAACCGTAGAAGACGGCTTTCCTAAGTTAGACTTAGAGGCTGTAGTGGGCCTAAAAGGAATGCATGTCCTATGTTTCTTATGACGATTGAGAAGAGAATTAGCTAAACATTTTGTATGATCACCAGATGATACGCTTTTACGACAAAACACACAAGATGCATTAATATTCAAAACATTCAAAGGTTCATCATTTGTTACATTTAGATTTTGATTAAAATTTGCCAGATTAGAATCTAAATCGGATGCAACATGAGTGTTATTCAAATTCCTAAGTTGATCTTCTACTTCTTGAGCTTCTAGTTATCCTCTCTTATGTTGCAAGATCCTATTCTTCTTTTTACTTTTTCGCTTGGGTCTGCTAACGCTATTAGTGGAGACTAGTCCTGTAGAAGTGGAGTTATCAACATTAGTGTTTTGAATGACATTTTCTTTAGCAGTTTTTTTTAATTGATACATTCCTGGTGCTATCACCGTGGTGTCAACCATTTTTCCTTTTTGAAGTAGCTTAACTTTCTCTTTTAAATCAATGATGATGTGATTTTTATCCTGAATTTCAGACTCAAGTAAACCATTGCATATTTGATGTCATCGTGGTTTTGTTGCCATTCGGCATTTTCAATTTTTAAATCCGCAATTTCTTTCTCGTATTTGAGACAGAGACTTTTGAAAGACTCATTGGCTTTGCAAAGCTGACAAGAGTTTGAAATATTTTGACTTTGAAGTTTCAATTCCCTTTCAAGACTTTGAGCTTGACACCATTCAATTCGTTGTTTGAGTTGACAAATTTCATTTGAAAGTTGTTTTGTCACATCATCATTCTTAATTCTCAGCTTTTCATTCTCATTTTTCAGTGTCTCAATTTCCACATTCAACAAGTTATTATCAACACAAAGATCATCCATAAGCATAGAAGTACCAGATTTATAGAGATCATTCATGATAACAGACAAAATATCAGCATTGAGAACTTGTTCCAAGAGTCGATCAGCATCATTTTTTAAAACTCTATTTCTTTGCTTTTGAACCAAAATGTCATTTTCAGTTGCGTTGAAAACGTTTATCATATTTTTTACCTCTTTTTGAAGTTCCTGATCCCAACGTGTAGCACAGAGACGGAGGTGTTTGACAATTGGCTTCATTTGTTTTTGAAAAATATCCCTCTTTTCTCGCTCGTAAGCGGATTGAAAAGTTTCAATTTTTATTTCAGAATTACGTTCAATTGTTTCCTCCAAAATTTCAATGTCTTCCATAAAAGTTTTGAAGTAATTTAGGACACGACAAGTTTTTGGTAATGGTGTAAGTTCACCGGGTGATGGTAAAGGACCATTTATTTGTGCTACAGTTTGGATAGGGGCCCCATTGGAGGATGAAACATATGACTCTTCAACAAACCATGATTTCTCAGGTAAGTCCTTTTGAGTAACAAAAGATTTAGAAAGAGGTGGAGCTTTTGAGTAGTCATATGGTGTCCAATATTGAACATAACTCATTTTTGATCGACTCTCGTCTTCAAGTTCTTCTTCTTCCTCAGTATCAAAAACAACAGCACGCACAATTGTATTATCAAACATGTGATCAATACTGTAAATCTTAGGATTTTCTTTAAATGTTGTGTGAAGAAACATTGATTTGAAATCGCAAAGTGCAAATCCTTTATCGGGTCTCGGTTTTAAAACAAATTTCTAAATTGTTGTGACAGAGTTCCCGTGTTTGTAAACAATGTGACGAAATTCTTTGAGTTGTTTAAGATCAACAATATCACCGAGTAAGTCATCTATATACTTCCTTTTTCGTATTTTATGTTAACAAAACTCCTTTTTGCAATTTGACAATTCTGTTTCTGTTTTTGAAAGAGCTGTTTGAAGACGTTCAGCTTGCATTTTCAATTCACACTTTTCACTTTCGAGTTTCGAAATCAACTTTCCGTTTGACTCAATTAAATCTTGCATTTTACGTTGAAGATCTTGTTCTTTGTTGTAAGAATCTTGAAAAGCTTTTTCAAAACTTTTTGCATTTTTAATCTTGTCTTCCTGATTTGAAAGTTGAATTTTGTAACATTCAATATCTCTTGCAAGTGATGCATTTTGTTCTTTTAAAACTTTATTTTTCTCGTTGCATTTAATGATTTGCAATTGTTGAGCATCCAGTTGTTTAGATAACAATATGAGGTCAGGGTCTGGATCAAATGATAGTTCATGTTGTTCTAAATGATCATGTTTATCATTCTCAATAGGATCATCAAATGAAACAACTGTGTCATCATCAAATATGACAACTGTGCTTATTTGTTCATCTGTTTGAGAAGATGAAGATGATTTAGATGGAACAACTTGCGCCATATCTGATTCATAAGCAGAAGGTGAGACTATATCATTAATAAAGCATGCTTTAAGGTCATGTACCTGAGACAAGCCGTCAGTGTCATACACTGGACCTGAATCATTAAGCTTAAGTTCTTGCATGTTGGCCATAAGCATCACAGCTGCATTGGCTTCCAGATCTTCCATGTCATCATCATTGTTCACATTTGCCATGAAGTTGTTATCTTGTTCAGGGAAATGTCTGTCTTTTTCATTTTGAAGAGCCATGAGTAATGCCTGCTTGTGAAACTTACTACCCCGAGTTCTCGGTTTGGGACATGATGTTGCTATATGACCTTGTTCATTACAGTTATAGCACCACACTGCATTCCCTGAGTTGGAGTTCCTAGTAGCAACTGGTTCAGACCTTTGCTGAGAAGATCCTGAGTTGTTGCTGAACCCTCCATTGTTACTAAACCTCTGACCATTCCCATAATTTCCTGAATAGCTTCCTGAACCAGATCGACCATAGTTACGATTCTGAATTTCCACTCTTCCATCATTGACAACAGCTTGATTCCTTGTGTTAGAAGATGAACGTTGACGGTTGTTTGTTTTGTTGGAGAATTTGCTAAAAGCACGAGCAATAAGAGCAAGTCCCTGATTCAATGTGTTAAAGTCATCATCGTCATCGTCATTAGAGTTGGAGTAGTACACAGCATCATTGTTGTTTAACGGAACAAGTTGAGTAGAAGCATTCTGTGGAGATGAATCATAAGGGACCATTTGGTTCGAGGTGGAAGATTATGGATAACTGAAGTAGTTTTGCTCTTGAACATATGCATGATTTGACATTGGTGGTGGAGCATAGGGAGATTGAGCTACGAGAGCCAAAGAATTTGGTGATGGTGTGGGTGTGTATCCTCCTCGTAGAGCTCGATCTTTTTCAACTTCAGGTTCATGGTGTTTCAGAAAATCATACAACAAACCATATGGAGCATCATGAAGATTCTTCATTTGACGAACAAATGTCACATATTTATGCCAATCAGGGTCAAGACTACCAACGAATTTGGAGTTCACAACGATCCTTGGTACTGTGATTTTGTGACGTTCCAGATCATTGACCACATTTGTGAAACGATGATAGTAGGATTCAAGTGACTCTCCTGGTTCAATAGTGATGTCAGTGTATTCCATGTAGAGTTTGGATTCCATATCATCTTTGTTCAGTTGAGTGCCTTCCATAAGGAGATGAACGTGTTCCCACATAGCTTTGGCTGTTTTCTGAGCATCGACACTTTGATAGATTGGATTAGGTATACCTTGAAGTATATAAGCCATTGCATACTCATCAGCTTCACGATGTAGTTTCTGTTCTTCAGTGAGTGCAGATTCTGGAAGAGGTCTATCACCAGGAGGACGTGGAGGATCAGCATGTGGATCACCAGCTTCAAATCTTGTTGGCCACTCAAATGGTCCTTCAAGTATCACTTGCTTCAAGAATTTCCCATGAGGTTTCTTTAATTCAAGAAATCGTAAGAATCGACTTGACCATTGAACATAGTTCCCAGGTGTTAGCATTGGAGGTGTTTCAAGTGATCCTGCCTCATGTCGGGATTGTTGAGTTGTAATAACTTCACACATTCTGTCAAACCAGTGAGGTTGTTTGGAGGAAAACTGAGTGTTTTGTTGTGGCACTTGATATGGTTGTTGTTGAGGAATGATCTGATGTTGTTGCATCATTAGGTAATGATGTAGTGGATTATACGTTTGTTTATGAACGTGTGATTATGAAGGTTGTTGATACAGTTGCTGCTGATGGTATTGTTGTTGCTGATACTGCTGATGTTGATGTTGCTGAGTATGAGGGAAGTAGTGATTAGGTGGTTGAGACATCTTAGAACACTTGTGTAGAAATGGATCTTGTAGAAGGTATAGGTTTAACCAAATCTCGAAAAAACTTTTGCTCAACTTCGGATTGCGAAATAAGTCTTCAACTGTGATTGCGAAAAACAGTGATTGCGAAAAGACAGTGATTGCGAAACTTCTGATAGGGATTGCGAAAATTTCAGGTTCTCGAAATTAAGTGATTTCGATACTTTTAGAAAGTTTTCGCAAAACAAGGAGGTTTTCGAAACTTAAGAAATTTTCGAGAAACTGTGATTGCGAAACTTATACAAGTTTGCGAAATAAGTGTGATTTCGAAAAAACTGATGTTTTCAAAAACACAAAGGCAACGATCCCAGTTTTTGAAATTGTACAATTTCGAAAATTTTACCAAAAGTCGAAGTATTTTACTTTCTTATACAAGAAAGAAAATACTGAGTCCACAATAACGAAGTCGAAGTAGAGCACTTTGAGTAGATCTCGAAATAGGGACAATTAAAGTTCTCGATAACCTTGGCGAGTAGTGTTTTCATAGAAAGCTAACCTAAAACGCGTTTTTTCTTAAAGATTCTTGTACTTTTAGGTATAAAATGAAGATTTCTTGAAGAAAGTTGAAAACTTGATAAACTTTATAAAAAACACAAATGTTTTCGAAAACAAGTACAAGAAACCCAAGTCGAATTTTGTGATAAAAGTTATGAACTTTTTGATTGTTTTGATTTATAGAACAAGTTTGTAAGCAAATATGTGCTAAAAACCAAGGAACAAGCAAGAAAGTGCAAAAAATTTAACAAAAAATTCGATTGAAAAGAGAAAAAAAAACGTTTAAGATTAAAACTTCAATGAAAAAACTATAACTACACCTTCTTCCGGCGAATGATACCACTTGTTAGGTCACCATTTAGTAAACACAAGCATAATAATGATAGAAATGAGATGAGAAAAGAGATTGGGTGATTATATGATAAAGAGAAATGTAGGTGCAAGAGTTTCCTTAAGAAATCAAATAACCAACCAAGTTTACAAGTGACCTAAAGGTTCTATTTATAGGGAAGGAGCTAGGGCAACACTCCCTCTCCTTCCTTTCTCCAAATCGTGTGGGCTTAAAGCCCATGGACCTTTTGTCTAAAGTCTAGTAAACTTGTAATATTACATAAGTGTAAGTAAATAATGGTTAAGCAACCTAGCATAATTACAAATGACCGAGACTTGATAAAATAGTGAAAACTATGATCCCAACAAAGTACTTACATGTCTCACCAACTCACCTAAACCTAGACTTAAACAAATCAAAAGAACTCATTATGGCTATTTGACTCTAAAGCTCGACATGACTAAACCTCTAGTACCATGGACATTTTTGTCTTGAATCGATTGACAAGTCAAGCTCATGTACAACAAGAATCACATGCTTTGGACTTTCAAAACTCCCTTAATCTTCCTATAAATACTCACATTTAATGCACATCACCACACTTTCACAACTCACAAAAATCACCAACAAACATCTCTGTGTCTCGCCATTATCACATACGAGGGAGCAACACAAGAATTGGGTCGAAGTATAAGTTATTTAGGGTTAACAATCGTGAACGTGGGTTAATATTTGATAAGGTTTTACAAGGGTTTGCTCATTGTCGTGTTTGTTCATTTCACCTCTCTTACAACTCGATCACTTCACCACCTCTTTAGGTGTTGTAAGTTGTTCACTCCTTTTTCAATACTTACGTTATTTATTTTCTTTTACACGCATTCCATAGCACTTAAACACATAAAACACCAACACAAGTCACCTCGACACCCTTGATAAACGACCTTATATTTTCATAATTATGCGTGTAACCCATATATGTTAACTTACCACTCGACTCTGTAGACAAGACTAAAACAAAAGGTCGAAACATGCAAGGTTAATAACGTCAAACACTACGTAAAATGAACCTAATCCTAAGCATTGTTCGAACACCCCTAAAAAAGTTGTGAAGTCGATTGGGCTTGAAATGGGCTAACGAGGCCCATGTGGGATTTTCTTAAAGTTTTCAAATCATGAATTAAGCAAAAACTCGATACTATTATATTTCAAAATAGATTTTTGTAAGGTTTTTATAAGTTAAAAATGTTTACTTTCTATGTACAAAAGTTCACTATTCAAAACTTAACAAAGGACTAATTTTGCAAATCATCTCGTTAAAGGACCAAAAGTGTCAAAACAGCCAAACCTTCGGGCCAAACTGAAAACAATCGATTTTACTGAAACTAAAGGGGTAGAAACTATGAATACCTTAAACTTAAGGCCTAAAGTGTAAAACGACTAAAAAGGACTAAAAATGTACTTATTTTTAACCAAGGGTAAAAAGGCGTAACTTCTTAAAGTTAAGGGTCAAACTTGACAATGGTATCTTATTATTTATTTGAACAAATATTAATTTACATATTTATTTTTGTAATATATAAATATATACACATATATATAATATAACTTAAATAAATATCCACTACTACTAAAAATATTTAAAACAAATATTTTATTAACGTTATTATTGTAACGAATAAATCAACTTACATCGATCACATTTTTGTATCAACGTTATAAATAACTATATAAAGTTATTTTGGATAATTTAAGACATCTGAAATCGATATCACCGTACTCGAGACATATCACTTGTCATTCACGCATCAAATCTGAATCACCGATAGTAATATATATATATATCACATTAATTTAGGTCGCAAGTCGGAGGTTAATCATTGCTAGTCGTAGCAATACACCGTCACCTTTGAGCACCGTTTGAGTTTTACACACACCCATCAGGTGAGTTCATAGTCCCACATTTTAATTTTTTTTAAACCTCGTGGGGAGATACATGCTATAAACCGAACACAAGTATTTTTAGTATGTGATTATTATCTGATATTGCCTAAGTTGACACCCGTGCTACAAGTCCCTCATATCACGAACCTTAATCACTTGCGAGTGAGCGCGAATATAGTTGATAAATCTATTGGAGACGGCAACCCATCTCTGCAAAATTGATCATTTGGCAGGGGATGTTCTATATTCGAGGTACCATGTAAATTTTGCACATTTTTATCACCGAGGACCCCTTTTGTCATCTACATCCCTCGTGGTGTAGATGATTATATCATTATTTGATATCACCCACGTTAAGGCTTGAGTTTCATGAGGCTTAGTAGTAATATGACACCCGTTTAATCAAGACCAATCATCTTGGTTTGTTTATTTAAAATATTTTACTTGTGTTCACACTATTAAAAATTTAAACTACTATGGATTCACTCAATCATTGTGTTGACTTTTTAGCATGTTAATGTCAGGAAATTAGCAACATGATGGCACGGAGCTGGTAAAAAGGGCACACAGGACCTCCCTTTTATTTCAATAATTATATCATTCTTTTTAAACTCATCGCCTCTTTTGTGAAACAATTAACATTTGGAAAATGTTTGTAACTCTGAATATTTTGAGTTTTCATGGAATGATATCAACTTATCTTTTGAATTGTTTTCTATAAGTATGACTGTGTTCTAAACTGTAATGACCCCGATTAGACTTCCGCTGCTTATCAAATTTTCGGGGTGTTGCAGATTGGCATCAGAACCATGGTTATAGAGAACCAAATGCTTTTCAAAACATTGGACTATAACCACACCTAATTTCAAAGAAAACTATCTATCACCGAAGTGCCCTCCGTGCCAGCGCTTGTCAACATCATGTTTTAAGGTTTGATTTTTAGCACCCATCACACTTAGTTCACTCTAACACCATCATCACTAAGCATGTAGCATTATATAGACTAAATGACTTATATTATTATTATTGGGATATTATAGTACCATGTCGCCCCCTGTTATCATCTTGTTTGACAGTGATGATGTCATGCCGGCATCATCCTCCTTTCCCACCATAGACTATCTGATTACGACACCCATGACACCCATGACACCTTACCGGTTTCACCTGTCATCCTGTCTGTCATTCCATCTGGGAACGCATCTGGAGAGACTGAGTCCTTTGAGGAGGGTGAGGTCGCTTCGACACCTGTTGACTCTTTTGCTGTTCAGCCACTTTTTCATCCTATCTGTGGACCTTTGACGCACGATCAGTATCTGTATGATCAGCACCTCACGTCTCAACAGTTTCTTGCAGCTGATGACTGTCCTACACCACCTCATAGTCACCATTCTGGTTCAGATGCTGATGATGAGTCATCCGACTCAGATACTTCTGACACTACTACTTCTATTCCACCACCATCCCTGCCTGTACTGACTCATCGATGCAAGCGAGTGAGGACCCTTGAGCCTTTTGAGCCTTAGCCTTTTGGAGAGTTGTTCAGATATTAAGAGGATAGCTTCACCCGCAAGTATACGACTCAGAAACAAGTCCGTTCATTGCCTACTTCCACAGCTCCATCACCTGTACCTGTACCATCATCTGTGCCATCACCCACACCTGCACTTTCACTTGTGCCTGTGCATGTGCCATCAACTGTGTTATCACCTGCACCCTCACCATCTTTGTCACCATCACCTATATCACCATTACCAGAGCCACATCCTTATATCTTTTCTACTTTCGATGTACCCCACTCTTTTGAGGTTTTACCACCCATGCCACCACCCACTGTCTTCTACTCACAGACCACCACTGTGCCGACACCATCACCTACTTTATCACCTATCCCATCACCTTCATCTATTCCCACTGAGACCACTACTTCACCTAGCATCCATAGAAGGGTTGATACCCATCGATGGTCATTTCTGTTAGAGTGCATCTGCCGTTGGAGGTTTATTGAGGGATCACCAATAGCTTCAGAGCTTGGAAAGAGTTCCTCAGCTGTGCTACCAGTCACTAGAGAGCCGATGCACCATACTATCCCTTTACTAGCTGCTAGATTGGTTAGGCATGAGGATCGCCTAGACGAGCTGTTGAGTGTTATAGAGGATATATCCCTTGAGAGCAATGAGATCATGCAGGAGGAGGTTGAGAACCTCATTGTGCATAGGACAGCTCTGGAGACAGTGTTCGAGATGATGGGTACCAAGATTTAGGAGGCGCAGGCCATCATTACTAAGTTCGGTCATAGACTCGATGTTTAGAGACACGAGATAGAGGAGCTGAGGGAGATTGCAGTCATCACACAGCAGATGTTGGAGCATCAAACCCCGGAGCTGGCAGCGTCTAGTGCTACTATCCATACCCTTTCAGTCACGCTTGAGGAGGTCCAGGCCAGAGAGAGATAGAGCTAGAGACCTAGAGATGTTGGAGCTAATCAGGATTGTTTGAGAGATAGAGCGTAGATCAGGAGACACACCTGGAGCTTCATAAATCCATGACGTATCATTACATTCAGAGACATCTTAACTTGCCCTGCGCGGCATTAATAATGCTGTATCTTGTTGTTTTGTAACAATGAATTCAAATTATTAAAACTTTGTGTTGGTTATGATTGTATTGTACTGATATTAATTTATGATTTTTTAGTTGTTTTATCTTATGTTATGCTCCCACATTGAGATTCATTATAATTTCCATGTGTGTTGTTACATGTCGTGATGATTATTTATGGATGATATGGTTTATGTTGATGTATGTATTCATGGTGTGATTGTGATGTATTTTGTGATGAACTCGACTATTATGAGCTTGGTTACATTATTTCTCTTGTTATTGATCGATGTTTGGAATTCTTACTTATTCACTTGCGATTTTATATAGATATGGCCCCTAGGAAAACCGCAACTACCACCTTGTTATCCGCTATGACTCAAGCTGCTATCAAGAAGTTGGTTGCCGACAGTGTTGTTGCAGCTTTAGAAGAGCAAGCTGCCGCAATAGCGCGATCAAGTAGCAACAACCGACCCACTACAGAAAGCGAGTCCTCTATGACTCGGAAGTGTACCTATAAGGACTTCATAGCTTGTAAGCCATCTCATTTCAAGGGTACTGAAGGAGTGACAGAACTTGCTCGATGGTTTGAGCGAGCTGAGATTGTGTTTGTAAGAAGCGGTTGTGCCGCTAAAAACAGAGTCTCGTTTGCTACTGGAACATTGCTGGAAGATGCGTTGTCTTGGTGGAACGCAACTGCTTAGAAGATAGGCGTGGAGGAAGCCTATCAGATCACCTGGGCTGACTTTAAGGAAAAGATGTTGAAGAAGTTTTGTCCAAGAGGAGAGATCAGGAAACTAGAAGATGAGTTTCACCTTTTGGTCATGAAAGGGAATGACCTCAGGGCTTATGATAGGAGATTTCAGGAACTTGCCACGCTATGCCCTTCAAAGGTTCCCGATCTAGAAATGTTGTTGGAAAGGTATATTGAGGGACTACCTAGGAGCATTGAGGGAAACGTCACCTCGTCGAAGCCTCAATCTTTGGAAGAAGCAATGACTATTGCCCAAAGACTGCTAGACAGGGAGATTAAGCGTAACTCTGCTCAGGGAAACAATGATCACAAAAGGAAGTTTGATGATCGTAAGACAAACAAAGAAAACAACAACAACAATCGTAACCCCAACCATAACTATTACCATGAAAGGAACACCCACCACAACCAACAAAACCGACGACAAGAAGCTGCCAAAGCTTATGTCGCCGCGCCAGCTAGGAATGCTGAGTATGCTGGACCTGCCCCGTTCTGCAACCAGTGTAAACTGCACCACACTGGACCCTGTTATGCTTAGTGTGGAAAGTGTTCAAGGACCGGTCATAAGACACAAGATTACAAGGCTACAGGAGTGTGGAAAACAAGGAGGGGGGTTGAATATTTATACGGCTTTTTAATTTGTTATAAAAGATTGTTTGTGTGTTTTCTTAACTTTCAAAAATTTAGATTCGATATTATGTGAACTCAAGTCTTGCATAATATAAACAACAATATATATAAGTATGATATAACAATAATAATGTAAGTAAAGAAATAAATGAGAGAGGGAAGGATCGAACCGCGAGACAAGAGATTTATAGTGGTTCGCCTATAAGGACACCTTCCTTGCCCTACTCCACTCCCCGAGCACCAAATTCGAGAGTTTTCTTCACTATGCCAACAAGCTCCCTATGGCGGAAAAAACCTTACACACCAATATACACACCACAACTTCGTCACAACTTGATCACACCTTATACACAACTACTTCACACCTATCTATCTTCACACCTATCTACTTCACAACTATCTTCTTCACACCTATCTTCTTCACAACTATCTTCTTCTCAACTATCTACTTTCCAACAAACTACTTCACAACAATCTTCTAAACAATCACACTATCTACACTATGCTAATCTATCTTCTACCAAATATTCACAACAAATAACACAAAGAAATTTATGTAATGAATGATGCTCTAACAACTTGGATGTGGAGATAACAACAAGTTGTAATACTTCTTGTCTTAGAGTATAGAAGTATTCTTCTCTTGCACTTGAGAGGTTGATATTTGGATCACTTTGAAACAACGATTTATGTGTGTATGATCAAAGGATTTAGATAATAGGAATGGAGATCTAGAACAGAAAGTTTAGGAGGGCAAAAGGTGAGAAAAATCTGTGAAATAAACCAGTATTTATTGGGGAACAAATTGCTGTTCTGGAGCGTGGTCGGTCCCCTTAATTAGGGGGCGGACCCCTTAATTATTAAGGGGGCCGCCTAGTATAATTAAAGGGGCCGCCCCCCAGAACGTTGGATTTGTTTGTCCTTTTGTGGAGAAGGTTTTTCTAGATAATATTTGCCATATGGTTGGAAATTTGAAATCATATATTTTTAATAATTTAAACACATTCTTTTAATTCTAAAAATGATTTTGTAAAAGATATAAAATGTTTATGTCATTTTATAAAAGTTCTAGTGATTATAGAGAAATTTCCTTTGATCATAGAATGCAATAAACACTTTGTTTATTCATACCATAAGTGATTTGGATGCAAAGTGAAATATTTATCACTAAATACTTGTTTACGACAAAAGTTTTAGTTTAATGAATTTTAGTTTTGTGATTATCAAAACATAGAGATATTGATGAATGTTAACAATGTTTTTAGGCATTATTTATGTCAACAATCTCCCCCTTTTTGATGATTACAAAACTTTAAACTATTTAAATCCAAATTAATTTTTAGACAAGTATTTAGAGTTTTATATTCACTTCTCCCCCCTTTTGTAAAATCAAAAAGGTTATGTCGATTAAGCTTCATGAAAGAAGTTAAACGAGTAGAAAGCTCCCCCTGGATGTATGTTCCCCTTCATTTGAGAGCACCAAGGAAACAAGCTATGGAATGCTTGGCTACAAAAAAAATATGTGTGGCGAACAAGTCATATATATGCAAAGCAACAATAATGCAAAAAATAAAAATAGATTCATTCAAGCATATATGAGATGAACATAGAAATGATCATCATTACAACATTCAATATGCTTAAAGCATATTGATTACAATAAAACAAAAGAAACAACATAGTCCTAAATTGCCAAAGAGAGCACTTGGACTTGCTTGCAACCCATGGTTCAGTGTTTTATTTGCTTGAGGGGAACATAAGCATAGAGGTTAGTTGTTTGATGGAGAAGGATATGGAGTGGGGTATGGAGCGGAAGAGGTGGATCTCACGATGTTGTATTGTGTCAAGGGTGGTATTGGATGAGGACAAGTGAGAAGATATTCGATCCAAGAAATATCTTCACTCAAATAGAGGATTTGTTTTTGAAGGAAGATGCAACAAGGGCAAAAGTGAGTGTGGTTTGTAACTTGATCCAAGTTGAGAGAGTGGGGTAGGAAATTTGCATAGGGTGATGATGGAGGTTTCCCTTTGTTACGTTGTGCAAGATGCATAGCAAGGAGATCACTAAGATCATGGATTTGGTTTATTTCATCACGGAACTTTTGCTTTTCCATGGCAATGTGTAGAGAATCATTGTGTTGATATAGATGAATTGGGGTTTTGTAGTTGGAATTGAAATTGTTAGAAGTGTGGTTTGATGGTTGATCAAACTTGTATGGATCATTATAAGTGGTTGGAGGTTGAGATGTGTAGTATGGCATGAAAGTGGATGTTTGGCCAATGTTGTATGGTTTGTAAAGAGGATCAAAGGAATGTTATTGTGGGTTTGGTGTAAAGTTTGGGAAGTAAGTAGTTGGAGTTTTTGAGTGATTTCCAACTTCATTGGTAATGATGGATTTGTTTCGAGGGCTTTTTCTTCGCCAAACGGGTTTCTCCGTCATCCTTGCTAGCCTTGAGGCTTTTGGTTTTGGTTTTGGTTTGTTTGGAGAGGTCATGATGAGATGAATGGAGAGTTTAGAAGATTGGGATATTTATAGTGTAAGATTTGTGTGTTTATGGATAGATAACGTGTGTTTGGGAGATTAGGACAAAATATGTTGGTGAAAATTGGGAAATGTAGGTTGAAATGGGTTAAAAAGCAAAAAAGATTATGTAAACCTGAACATCAGATGGTCGGTCCCCTTAATTAGGGGGCGGTCCCCATAATGATTAAGGGGGCCACCTTACATAATTAAGGGGGCCGCCCATCTGGTGTTTTCCAGATTGCCAAAATTGGGCTTTTTGCAGAAAATTTGCAGAAAGGTTGTGTTTTTGGATTTGGATTCAAGCAAGTTCAACTCTTTGAGACAATATAGCATCTAATCTAATCATAATATAGCATACATGCAAAAACATTTAATTAATAGAACAAACAAGCAATAAATAATAATCTAGAAGAGACAAGTAAAGGCAAGGGCACTTAATCTTCCTAGAGTAACTATCTTTAGATCAAAGGCAAAGGTAACTAGTGAGTGAAAAACTAGTGATGGAACAAGATGACAACATTGTGAGTGATTTTGTCCTAGTGTGTGCCTATATGCAACAAATGTGGAGTTGTGATTTTTTCGACTCCTAAATGCAAATAAATAAACTTCCTAAGAAACAATCCAAAATCTCCTTGATTCGATTTTTGCTCGATTCATGAATGTCAATGTTATATATTAGATTATATACTTTGACAATTCATGTGAGATTTTATGCATGATTTAAGAAAAAAGTTTTTAGCATTTGTCAACAATGCAAGGAAAATGATTTTCATGTAATTCCTAGGTGTGAGAATAGATTTCAAGAAAATTTGATTGGGTTTTACAAGAGAGTATATGCAATAAAAATGAGGTTTCCCAAATTTTAATTTTGTGTGAAATAGATTCCTAGACTCAGATATGGAGAGGTGGAAGAAAAATAATTTTTATGCAAGTAAAAATTAGTATAAATGCAATAGAATTTAGTCAACTTGTTCCATCATTCCTAATCCTAAACGCAAGTGGTTGAATAATTCACGCTTAAGGGGTCTAATGAATATATTCGCAATGTTATCTTCTGATACTATCGAAGATTTATTAAAGGTTTTTCAAGGATTGCTAAACCTTTGATGGAGTTAACACAGAAGAAGAAGAAGTTTGACTGGGGAGAACAGCAAGAATCGGCATTTTAGTTTTTGAAGCAGAAGCTTTGTGAAGCACCGATATTAGCATTAACCGAAGGAAGAGAGGATTTAGTGGTATATTGCGATGCATCAATCCAAGGTTTCGATGCCGTATTGATGCAAAGATTTAAAGTGATCGCATACGCGTCTAGACAACTCAAACCTCACGAAGAAAACTTCACCCCCATGATCTAGAATTAGGAGCGGTAGTCTTCGCTCTTAAGATATGGAGACACTACTTGTATGGAACCAAGTGTACTGTCTTCACCGATCACAAAAGTTTTTAGTACATTTTAGATCAAAAGGAGTTGAATATGAGGCAACGCCGATGTCTAGAGTTATTAAGTGATTATGATTGTGAAATTCGTTATCACCCTAGGAAGGCAAATGTTGTAGCAGATGCCTTGAGTCGAAAGGAACGACTTAGACGTCTTAGAGTCAGGTCCCTGGGAAAGACAATCAGATCACCACTTCCCTGTCAAATACTCGAAGTTCAAGCTGAGGCCCTTAAAGAACAGAATAGACTGCACGAGAAGATTTATGGCATGCCTGAGAGCATGAATGGATTTGTAAAGAAACTAGATGGAAGGTTGTGTTTCAAGGACAGAAGTTGGATTCCATTGTATGGAGGAATGCGAGACCTCATCATGCATGAGTCTCATAAATCTAAATATTCCATTCATCCAGGCTCAGACAAAATGTATCATGACCTTAAGAGGTTGTATTGGTTACCAAATATGAAAGCTGACATTGCATAGTATGTTGGTAAATGTTTGACCTGCTCAAGAGTAAAGGCTGAGCACCAAAGGCCATTCGGTCTTTTGATTCCACCAGAGCTACCAATGTGGAAATGGGAGAGAATTACAATGGACTTCTTTACAAAATTACCCAAGACATCGGGTGGATTTGACACGATATGGGTCATTGTCGTTCGTCTCTCGAAGTCAACACATTTCTTGCCAATCAAAGAGATAGATGATATGAGCACTCTTGCACGTTTATACTTGAAGGAGATAGTTTCACGGCATAGAGTGCCGATTTCTATTATCTCAGACCGAGACAGTCGTTTTACGTCTAACTTTTGGCAATCTTTACAAAAAGCTTGGGAACTAAGTTAGATATAAGAACCGCTTACCATCCACAGACCGATCGTCAAAGCGAGAGAACTATCCAAACCCTAGAAGACATGCTTCGGGTATGTGTGATCGGTTTTGGAAAAGGCTGGGATAAGCACCTACCATTAGCAGAATTCTCATATAACAACAGTTATCACGCCAGTATCAAGGCCGCACCGTTTGAAGCACTTTATGGAAGAAAGTGTCGATAACCAGTTTGTTGGACTGAGATTGGAGATGTACAGATCTCAGGCCCCGAATTGATTCTTGAAACCACTGAGAAAATAGTAAAGATTCGACAGCGGTTGTAAGCCGCTAGAGACCGGCAAAAGAGTTATGCCGATGTGAGAAGGAAACCAATGGAATTTCAAGTTGGAGATAGGGTTATGCTAAAGGTATCACCTTGGAAAAGGATGATTATGTTTGGAAAACATGGAAAGTTAAATCCAAGATACGTTGGACCCTTCGAGATCATTGAAAGGATCGGTCCGGTGGCATATAAAGTTAAACTCCCTGAGGAGCTCAGTAGAGTACATAACACCTTCCACGTGTCAAATTTGAAAAAGTGTTTATCGGATGAAACCCTGGTGATTCCATTGAAAGAAATTCGAATCGACGATAAGTTGAACTTTTTTTAGGAACCCGTCGAGATTATGGATAGGGAGGTCAAACGACTCAAGCATAGTCGTATTCCCATTGTTAAGGTCAGATGGAACTCCAGTAGAGGACTCGAGTTCAGCTGGGAGCGCGACGATCAAATTCGTGCCAAATATCCACACCTATTCGACAAATCAACCCCGAAGACCGATTCAACTCTGGATTCTGGGACGAATCTAATCTAACGGGTGGGTACTGTAATACTTCGTAAAATCCCATGTCATTTGTTAATGCTAATCATCAAATCTATTCTAATCAAAGCCATTTTCGCGGGCTAATTTATTATGTTTTTTCACATGAGTCACCGTTTGCATGAAACCCGTATCACCATTAGTCACCATTTTCATGTCACCTGAAACACCTTTAGTCACCGTATGTATATCATCTGTATCACTTTTGTCACTTTATGTATGGCACCCGATACATGAATTTATCACCTGGTATCACCCATAGTCACTCTAGGATGTCACCCAATGAGGTTAACACAAGTAACTCCCACTTGCTACGCGACACTTAGAAATGACACCTGAATATATATATATATATATATATATATATATATATATATATATATATATATATATATATATATATTAACTATTATAGATTATAATTATACTATATATATATATAAGTATATATATATGTATAAACATCACTATTAATGTTTTTCAAGGTATAAACGAACCAACACCGACATCGAAAATAAAGTTACGAAAGCACTAGTCAACGACACCTCGTCATTTTATTGGGCCTTTAGTTTGATTAGCCCATATACTATACTTTTTCATTTTATTTTTACTTGGGCTTTGATCCAACAACCTAAGTGCACTAATATCTTTTTCTTTTTTCATGTTTTGGGCCGAAAACCACCAAAGCCCAATGGCTTGATTCGTTGATTTGGAACAATGATCACACGAGCCCAGCTCGTTTTTTTTTTTTTTTTTTTTTTTTTTTTTTTTTTTTTTTTTTTTTTTTTGAGCCATGAATTACACGCCCACAACATCACCACATTCACTAGTAAATGGTTACACATTTTGTTGCACTTTTGATTCGAACACGACACCACCAAGTATTGTTCTCGTGGCAATTCGTTTTCTTTCCTTGCTCGACACCATCACCGTCACATCATTTGGACACAAACACAACCATGTCGATACCCTTGATTAGTTTCTTTCCTTCCTTGTTCCTTGTACAACTGGACACAAAGCAACCAAATGGTAAAGCCCTAGTAAGCACTAGTCACATCCAAGCCTCCTCTTTGTTTCACAATAACTCGACACCACTCCACCCTCTTTTCTTTTCTTCCCTTTGCGTGTGTAAACATCCAAGACCAAACACCCAAGCCACCCTACAAACTCCAAGCTATGGTCCTAAACAAATATTTAATAACATGCTTTTGTACTAAACATGGTTAACCATTGTGTAATGTGTCTCTAATGTCCTAAACAAAGATCACATGATACCTCTTCCTTCTTTGTTTATTCGAACAACTACTTACATGTCTCACCAACTAACCTAAACCTAGACTTAAACAAATCAAAAGAACTCATTATGGCTATTTGACTCTAAAGCTCGACATGACTAAACCTCTAGTACCATGGACGTTACAAACATCTCTTTGTCTCACCATTATCACATAAGAGGGAGCTACAAAAGAATTGGGTTGAAGTATAAGTTATTTAGGGTTAACAACCGTGAATGTGGGTTAGTATTTGATAAGGTTTTACAAGGGTTTGCTTGTTGTCCGTGTTTCTTCGTTTCACCTCTCGTACAACTCGACCACTTCACCACCTCTTTAGGTGTTGTAAGTTGTTCACTCCTTTTTCAATACTTACGTTATTTATTTTCTTTTA
The DNA here is from genome assembly GCA_030686995.1 of Artemisia argyi. Classification (NCBI taxonomy): domain Eukaryota; kingdom Viridiplantae; phylum Streptophyta; class Magnoliopsida; order Asterales; family Asteraceae; genus Artemisia; species Artemisia argyi. The sequence goes on along the minus strand of CM060702.1, from coordinate 152,623,170 downwards.
CATGATTTCATAGCACTTAAACGCATTAAACACCAACACAAGTCACCTCGCCACCCTTGAGAAACGACCTTATATTTTCATAATTACGCGTACAACCCATATATGTTCACTTACCACTCGACTCTTAAAGTTTTCAAATCATGAAATAAGCAAAAACTCGACACTGTTATATTTCAAAACAGATTTTTTGTACGGTTTTTATAAGTTAAAAATGTTTACTTTCTATGTACAAAAGTTCACTTTTCAAAACTTAACAAAGGACTAATTTTGCAAATCATCTCGTTAAAGGACAAAAGTGTCAAAACAGCCAAACCTTCGGGCCAAACTGAAAACAGTCGATTTTACTGAAACTAAAGGGGTAGAAACTGTAAATACCTTAAACTTAAGGCCTAAAGTGTAAAAAGACTAAAAAGGACTAAAAATGTAATTATTTTTAACCAAGGGTAAAAAGGCGTAACTTTTTAAAGTTAAGGGTCAAACTTGACAATGGTATCTTATTATTTATTTGAACAAATATTAATTTACATATTTATTTTTGTAATATATAAATATACACACATATATATAATATAACTTAAATAAATATCCACTACTACTAAAAATATTTAAAATAAATATTTTATTAACGTTATTATTGTAACGAATAAATCAACGTACATCGATCACATTTTTGTATCAACGTTATAAATAACTATATAAAGTTATTTGGATAATTTAAGACACCTGAAATCGATATCACCGTACTCGAGACATATCACTTGTCATTCACGCATCAAATCTGAATCACCGACAGTAATATATATATCACATTAATTTAGGTCACCAGTCGGAGGTTATTCATTGCTAGTCGTAGCAATACACCGTCACCTTTGAGCACTGTTTGAGTTTTGCACACACCCATCAGGTGAGTTCATAGTCCCACATTTTAAGTTGTTTTTAAACCCCGTGGGGAGATACATGCTATAAACGGAACATAAGTATTTTTAGTATGTGATTATTATCTGATATTGCCTAAGTTGAAACCCGTGCTACAAGTCCCTCATATTAGGAACCTTAATCACTTGCGAGTGAGCGTGAATATAGTTGATAGATCTATTGGAGACGGCAACCCATCTCTGCCAAAGTGATCATTTGGCAGGGGATGTTCTACATTCGAGGTACCATGGAAATTTTGCACATTTCTATCCCCGAGGATCCCTTTTGTCATCTGCATCCCTTGTGGTGTAGGTGATTATATTATTATTTGATATCACCCACGTTAAGGCTTGAGTTTCGTGAGGCCTAGGAGCAATATGACACCCGTTTAATCAAGACCAATCATCTTCGTTTGTTTATTTAAAATATTTGACTTGTGTTCACACGATTACAAATTTAAACTAATATGGATTCACTCAACCGTTGTGTTGACTTTTTAGCATGTTAATCTCAGGAAATTAGCGACATGATGGCACGGAGCTGGCAAAAAGGGCACACAGGACCTCCCTTTTATTTCAATAATTATATCATTCTTTTCAAACTCATCGCCTCTTTTGTGAAACAATTAAAATTTGGAAAATGTTTGTAACTCTGAATACTTTGAGTTTTCATGGAATGATATCAAGTTATCTTTTGAATTGTTTTCTATAAGTATGACTGTGTTCTAAACTGTAATGACCCCTATTAGACTTCCGCTGCTTATCAAATTTTTGGGGTGTTACAGATTTCGTGTATAAATACATAGGAAGGACCCTTAGTGGGCATGATGGGCTTGGACACTAGACATGGACTTGGACGAAGCCTTTTACAAGATTGTATAATGCCTTAATTTATAACATATTAGCTTATATAGTCTAACTAATTCAATTAGCCTATACTTTAGTCTAGCACTAGTTATTACAAGTAAACAAAGTTTATAATTTTAAATGACCATCACTTTTATAAAGCTAACAATCATTCCCTAAGGGGTGATCATTTATGAATGATGCATTTCAGTTTTTGAACTTGGATCTTTAATCATCAGCACTTGGGTCTTGATCTTGAACCTTATTTGTAATAGACTTAATAGACTTCTTTGTTCTATTCATGCTTGTGGTCTCTTCTCTTGCCTTCGATCAACATCTTCAATTGATTTGTTGTCATGTCCTCTCTGACATACTTATACTACTTGTAGGTCTTTATACTTTGATATTTACTCTTATGACTTTCCTCGCATCTTATCTTGATTTTGACATGTTCTTGACTTTGAATTTGATGTATCTCTTTGTATTGATTATCTTTGTCTTGAACTCTTTGAGGATTGATCAGTGTATGAGTACGTGGAGCTTGAAGATATTGATGTATATGGTGGTGCTTCAAGAGCGGCAACATTCATCATTACCTATCACAGAAAATGTAGATGACAATAATTTCAGACCTATCGATCGTCGTGGACCTTTTCTTAGAGAATTGTTCCACTACAATTGTTTAACTGATGAATGTCTTGATTCCATCCACATTGGTCGGGCGAATCCACCTCCGAATCCTGTTAAGGAAAGTTACCAATACATTTGATAAATCCAAGTATAGACCTATGTCATTCAGATTCGATTCATAGAAGGAATTTCCTTGGTAAGGTTTCTAGATCAAAAGTGCTAGATAATCCACAAGGATTGCCCCACCTGTCATTACCTAAATTGGATGCCTCAAGTTAGCTAACAACAATGCAGGATAGCTGTTAGATTACACCTACGTATCACTCTAAAACTGTAGATCATTTGAGACAAAGTAACCACTATAATGAACATCCATTCTTAATCCATAAAGGATTAACAAGGAGACCCACTATTAGTGTTGTTTAATGTTGATACTTGTTGGATTTCCATTCAATCATAGTGGAATTATAATTTATTACCGCTATGATTGTTCTGACAGGATTACTAATATCAGCAAAGGAATCGCATACAACTTGTGTTCTTATTGGTGAACAACAAGTGTATATATTTGGAAAATGTGCCCTAATGAGATATTTTGTTGAATCTCAGTAGCTCTAGACTTGATAAGGGCGCTTTGCTTTTAGTGAATAAAGGCTAGAGCGGACTGTTACCTTTTCAGTACCAACACATCTCAGAGTGAGAGGTGTCGATGGATTAAGTGTTTGTCTCTGTGACAAATGAAACAATAAGCTTTTGAAAGGAACTTGAGTAGTTGGGGAATGTTATGCATTGCATCATTGAGTTCATGATGTATGTCTTCAATGCCAGTATCATCTTTGTGTTAACAGATAATAGATGTATTGACCCAGTTTATGTCCTAAGTATATGGAGGCTTTTGATTTCTTTTAACCCTTTAATAGCTTTTATTTTTTATTCTTCAACCCCTTTAATGCGTATCATGTCGCCCTGACTATCATCTTATTGTGATTGTTCCAATGACAGCTTTTACATTCATATCATTATTCCCTTTTCTTATACTTCTCCATTACCTAAAGACTTCTAATCTATCTATTTGGAATGTACCTGGGTAGGTCTTTTCAGTTGTGGCCGGACCATGGGATTATACCTTTCCTTAACCACCTTATATCTTCTTTCGAACATTATTGGTTTGGTTTGTTGGGTATAATGATCGTAGCCATAAAATCATTTGAAAAATCAATCGAAGTGTAGATATGAAAATATTTTGATAACACTTTGAAAGTTTTCATTTTTTCAGAAATACTCCCCCTACGTATGTGCACATATATTATGAAGTGTTTTACACATAATATATGTGCACTTGAAGAGAAAAGTCCCTCACTTTTGAGATGATTTTCAATCAAACCTTGGTTTATTAACAAGTCGAGCCATTTACAAATAAAGTCGGTCACATTTTTAATCACATTTCCTCCCCTCAAAATAGCATTTCCATGGTATTTTCTATACTAATTGACTCAAATCATTGTTTTTGGAAAGCTAATAGACAGAAAACTAGCATACGTTTTGAGAATTTTAAACATTTTAAAAACTAGAGGGAAGAAGTCTTCTTGAGCAAATTTTTGAAAGATTTTGAAAAATCAATTTGTGAAATTCTTGAATGAAATTTGCTTCGAGGTTTATAAAACCACTTGCAGATACACCATTTGTAGATATATAATGTAAATATGAAAATGCAGTACAATATAACAAAGATTTCTATTTGTTTCCAATAGGATTGTCGCACCGATGAATACAACAAGGTCCTTTTGGGATAAGTGTACTAAACATATAGTTCATATGGAGTAACACTTTCCTTTCTTTAGGGTCCGAGGTGTGCACTGATATGTACACAAGTCATGGAAAATGTTTTAGAGACGACATTTTGCAAATACTTTTTAGATAACTCTCGCTCAAGCATATTTACATTTTCATATCATTGTTAAATGACATTTCTAGAGACATAAATAATATTGATTATATGAGAGATATGTGGTAGAAGAATATGTTTGGATTTTTTTTGAATTTTACAATTTTGTATTTGGTTTTGTGGTTTCACAAATTTTGTATTTTGTTTTTCAAAAGTATTTACAACGAAGCTTTGTTTTGTAATATTTTTCAAGAAGTTTCGACAAGACGGTCTAACTCTTCGGGAGTTAGGCTTCACATTCCAATTCTGTTCACTAAATACTCAAACCTTTCCTTCGAAAGTGCTTCGTAAATAAGCAAGCCAACTGGTAATCCATCTATACGAAGTACAATGATGTCTCATTTATAGTCTATTTATTTTACCAAGTTTTAAATTTATATTCTTCCGAACTAACCTATAGACAAACACTAACAGGAAATGTACCTGATCAATTTATATTTTAGCACCAAGTTAAATTTTTTTATGGCATTTACAAGTGATACTTTAGTTTTAACAAAGTTTCTTATGGATAAGATTTATATAGCTAGTAAAAAAAAGACTACCATTCAAATACCACCCCAGTAATGTGAGGCTCGCTTTTAGATATTTAGGAAGCATTCACATTTAATGCTTAAGAGTATACCGGTAGTACATAGATTCTTGAACTTGCTTTAGTGATGAATTTCGAGATTGCTAGCGAGATCACATCGTGTGGTTAAGATTTTACTAAATGATAAAGACATTAGGATTAACCCTTGTTTTTAGCGTACGCTTGTTATAATCACGTTAACCTCATCGGTTAACTAATTGACCTTACACCCTTGTTTTTGTACAAGATACCCCTAATACACCCCTCTGAGCATATCTTTTTGCTATTCTCGTGGTATTTCAGTGAATTACGGAATATGAATGAAAAGCATTGTTTACACCCTATTAAAAAGTTACACCCAAATCGCCTTAGCCCCCTTGTATGCAGTCATTTTTAGTGCATTATTGTAAAACTATATGTTAAACACTTAGTTAATTGTCTAGTTAATTACATGGTTGCTAATTCGAGCCATCTCTTATATATACAATTTTGGGATGATTGAGACTCACGGTAGTATTTTTATTTATGGAGTAATGAGGAAAACATCAAATCACTACCAATAACAAATATTTACATTAAAACATGCTTTTAAAATATATTTACAAAGACTGATATTAGTGTGTATTTCTTTTTTTTTTACAATATATATTTACCTTATTTATGGATTTATTTATAATAAAAACATTACATCGCATTGTGCCTAAGACCAAATATTGTATGGAACAAATATCATACTTAAACTCTCTTTGTCGTAATGCGTGTCAGTATAAATCATTCTTTTATTTAGATTTTAGACTAATTATCAGACTTGAAGTAGCTCCGTCACAACACAGAGTGGCCTAATTCCTCATTTTTATCGATTAGCAAATGGCCTGATATGGTTATAGCTTGAGTGATTTTAATTATAAACTTACAAAATTCATAATCTAGGCGCATAGCATTGAAATTTTCATTATTATACATCTGATTAAAAAATTGATATTTTGAACATTTTGTGTTAGATATATTTGGATCACAGTAATCTGAGAGTCGTGTCAACACTTTCAGATGAAAGTATTTCAATGGTTCTATCGAAATCTTTAATCGGATAAAACTCAGATTTTGAACCGAGAATATGTTTTTGATGTTATAAAACCGAACCAGAGAGAACAGAATGATAATAAGATGAAAAACTGAATACGGTAGTAACTGCCATAGCAGTTAATTAACTACCAAACCAGTTAAGTCAAGGGGTAAAATTAAGGTCCAAAATACCCGGAATTTTATTTTCTGACCTGGCAGCTCGACCCCAGCCAAGGCCGCTGCCCCTTGGACCCTTCAAGGTGTTGCTGCCCCTTGGACCCTGCTACCAGGGGTTGCCGCCCCTGGAACCCCGCTACCAGGGGCGCTGCCCCCGGACCCCTGTGATTGGGGGCGACAATCACAATAACGTCATACAAGTGTGCACTCTGCACAATCCCGACTTGTTGAACATTTATCATGATTACACATTGATCAACTAAGTCAATCCATTACACTTAAATCATATTGGTGATGTAAAATCACCAACATTCCTCCCCCATTTAAGTGTAATCTTGATTAACTTAAAACAAACTCATAACAAAAACAACAAACTGATGCATAAATGAAATGTCGCGACGATTGAATTTTACATTAGTACATTAGCATTTTAAATATTCGAATATCAAAGTGTCACTAAAGGATTGAACTCTTTCTATTCATAGTGAATACATGAAGATAATATACACAACAGTTTACAAATTCACATGTTCTACATGACACTATTTTTTACTAGCTTGTGTCCCATCCTTCAATAAGCATATCAAAGCCAAGTCCCAAGCTTCTTGAAGCAGCTAAACTTCATGCTTATATAGGTGGTTTTTTATTCTTGCACCTGCACATGCAATTTGTCAAAAAAACCATTAAGAAATATAGTTTCAACCTCCTTTATCTTGCAGTACTGAACACATACCGTGGGATGATGTAATTAAGTGTTATAATCCAAAGATATCAAGCTTTCCTCATTGAATTCAGCATTTAACATTACGTTAGATGGGAATTGGGTATCTTGATACAAGGATTTAATTAGGGGGACTTTAAACCCATCCCAATAGCCGCCTTGTGTACGAGATCTCTTGCTAACCCTTTTGGTTAAATTGTCGGCTAAATTCAGTTGAGTTTTTACAAACTCCACAGATATTACACCATTCATGATAAGCTCACGAATCATACTATGTCTAACACCTAAGTGGCTAGACTTGCCATTGAACACTTGACTACAAGCCTTAGCCAAGGTAGCAGCACTATCACATCTTATAGAAATGGTAGATATCGGTTTAGGCCACAAAGGAATTTCATAAACCAAATTCCTCAGCCACTCAGCTTCATTACCAACTGCAGCTAATGCAACAAATTTAGACTCCATGGTTGAGCTTGTAATGCAAGTCTGTTTCTTTGAAGCCCAACAAATAGCACCTCCCCCAAGAAAGAGTACCCAACCACTCGTAGACGAGTGATCCTCCATATTATTAATCCAACTGGCATCGGAATAACCTTCTATAACGGAAGGATAACCACTATACGTCAAACCATAATTCATGGTCCTTTCAAATACTAAAATACTCGACCCAGAGCTTGCCAATGTAAAGCACTAGGATTGCTAGTGTACCTACTAAGCTTTCCTATAGCAAAAGCTATATCTGGTCTAATGCTAATCATGGCATACATAAGACATCCAATAGCTCTTGAGTATTCTAGTTGTTTCACAGGAGCTCCTGTATTAGGTCGAAACTTCACAGTAGGATCTACAGGAGTATAAACAGGAGAACAATTATCAAAGTTAAACTTTGTCCGTATCTTCTCAGTATAATGAGATTGAGACAATAGAGATATCATTGTATCCTCATTTGATTCTAATACCAAGAATCACCTCAGCCTCCCCCAGATCTTTCATATCAAAATTAGATGACAAGAAGTCCTTTGTCTTATCAATTTAATCTTGGTCAGTACTAAAGATCAACATGTCATCCACATATAAGCAAATTATTACTCCTTTACCAGAAGCATCAAATTTGCTATATACACACTTGTCAGCTTGGTTTAAAGAAAAACCATTAGACAAGACCACATCATCAAACTTTTGATGCCATTGTTTTGGTGCTTGTTTCAGACCATACAATGATTTCTTCAATTTAATACCTTGCTTTCATGTCCAGGCATCACAAACCCTTCAGGTTGTTTCATGTAAATTTCCTCTTCCAAATCACCATTTAAGAATGTAGTTTTCACATCCATTTGGTGAATAACTAGATCATGCATAGCTGCAAGAGCTAACAACAATCTAATAATGGAAATCCTAGCAACAGGAGCATAAGTATCAAAGAAGTCAATTCCCTCCTTTTGTCTAAAGCCTTGGATAACCAATCTGGCTTTATATTTATTTATGCTTCCATCCACTTTCATTTTCCTTTTAAGGATCCATTAACATCCTAATGCTTTGCATCCAGGAAGTAAATCAGTTAATTCCCAAGTATCATTATGCATGATGGAATCAATCTCACTTTGAATTGCTTCTTTCTAAAAGGCAATATCCCTAGAAGCCATTGCTTCATTCAAGGTCTTTGGATCCTCCACAATAATGAAAAAATATTCACGTTGAGATAAAGTCTTATCTCTTGTTCCTTCAACTAAATAAAGTTGAAAATCAGAACCAAAAGACTTGGGTTTTCTTGTTCTAGTGCTTTTTCTAAGAATAGATGGACTAGGTACTTCAATCTCATCTTCAACTGTTTTACTTGAAGATGACTAAACCATACCTCTTGGTCTAGGTATAGACGTGAACCGCTCTTCATCAAATATAGCGTCTCTTGACTCTATTATAGAGTTCATCGACACATAATCATTAGGTTCTATAACATAAAACCTATAACACTTGGAATGCTCAGCATACCCAATGAAGATGCAATATATACCTTTTTCACCAAGATTTTTCATTTTAGGCTCAGTTAACCTTACCACTGCTCTACAGCCCCAAACCCTCAAATAAGTCAAATTTGGTACCTTCTTGGTCCAAATTTCATAAGGCGTTTGTTTACTATTTTTATTTGGAGTTCTATTCAAAATATAAAATGCTGTCAACATAGCCTCACCCCAAAACCCTTCACTGAGTACAGAATAGGATAACATGGAATTCGCCAATTCCTTTAAAGTCCTATTCTTCCTTTCAACAAATCCATTTTGTTGTGGTGTGTAAGAAGCCGTGGTTTGATGTATTAATCCGGTTGATTGGAAATAAACTGGATCATAATACTCATCACCTCTATCAGTACGCAATACTTTTATCAAATCTTGTTTTTGAAGTTTTACTTCTTGTTTATAAATTTTAAATTTATCAAGAGCTTCATGTTTAGCATGCAATAGATAGACATAACAGTGTAACAATTCGCATTTTCAGTTTACCATTCAATCCCGAATTTTCACTATTCATTTTACTATTCACTTTCACTATTCATTTTCCGAAATTTGATTTTTATTTCATATTCTCTTGTGATAAATCATTTCCATGGCAAAATAAAAGTTTGACACTCATCAGATCATTTTCGCGAAAGTTATTAAGGAACTACACGTTTTAGGGTAAAACGTCATTCAAAAATCCTACGCACAACAAAACTCGACCGCATTAATTTTCCCCGCATCAGAAAAATGTTTGATACGCTCATGATTTATTTGAGAATTAATCATGACTAAGAAAAATGTGACCAAATAAACCTCGGCCGTGAAAAACAAGAATTTTCGTTTTTAAGCATTTTTACTTAGTCGTAACCTTAGCCTATACCTGCACCGCGTTTCTAAGACGATTTGAGTTTTCACATTTTTGGAATAAGTCAACATATTTTTCCCTCCTCCTTTGACTAAAAATCATTCCTTGATTTTATAAATCATTCCTTGATTTTTAGGCTTACGGTTTTATGTCTAAAAGACATTAAATACCAACCGACACTAGACTGAGCCCAGCCTAGAAATTATAGGTCATTTTAATCCATTATTATCCTATTAGAAAAGTTACATTTTACTTTTTTCAATTTTACGCAACTTTCGTACGTTTTACGTATTACGCGTTTTAGACCCGTGTTTCCAGTTTTAGCAGGGTTTGAGCAACCCAATAGAACCTACCACACATTTTATATTTTATTATAGAGTATATTGACAAGTTTAGTCATTCTTTCAAGTTTCATAATTTTAGGATACCCGGTTTTACGTTTCATGACTTAACAACTTACGGTTACCAATTTTCGGAGTCAAAACTAGATACATAAGTAGGATAATATCATCCAAGTAAAACTTGGTCACCAAGTTTAGGGAATTTCCTAGTTACTTTCTTAACCTCCTCTTCATGCTATAAAAGCAAGCTCATTCCTTCCTTTCATCTCCATAAAAATGCCACACCTATAATCACTAGAACCATGATCTTTGATCTTCAAACTACAAGTTACACTACAAAGTTGAATGCCTAGTTATTCTCTACATGAAACTAGTTTTTATTTGGTGATTCCATGGATGAATTAGGAGCTACACAAGGTTACTAGGGCTGAGCTAAGAAGGTTTTCAAAAGGGTTATAGCAAGAGTTTACATGAGTTGTGGTGAAGGGTTTGCAAGCATAGGTTTAGTGTCCTAGTTTCATACTTGACTTCCTTTCTTTAGAAAGCCAAAAGTTGTAAGAAACCCTATTACACTTTCTTGCTCAATATCATTTTCATGCTTATTATGTTTCTTTCATGCTATATATGGTCTTTGTATTATGTTCATGATGTATAAAAACTAGTAAAACAAGTTATGGTATATATATGTTAACTTATGCTATTTAAATAAGTAAACTAGTGACTTTTATGGAGAACCACGACCAAAATAGTATAACTATGATATTTTACACTTACCAACTGTTAGAGAGGACTTAACAAGGAAAACATAGCAATTTGAATCACCCAAAACGAGTACCCGAGTCAAAAGTTATGACCATTTGAAGTTACCAAAACTTTACGGCAAAACTGCCTAAAAACCTTCTGTGACAGAACCTTAAACACGCAAAAAGAGGCCCTTCTGGTCCGTTTCATGAAAAAGTTAAAACACGAAAGTTGTCTGGAATCACGTTTTCTTCAAAAACTCAAGTGCATGTATCTAGAAAACGAATAACGAATGAGATTTTCTTCAGCTTCTTAACAGCTATTTTATATACCAAAATTTCTATATTATAGTTATGGTTTAAAAAGACCAAGAGGTCTAATGACCTAAAGCCAAGGCCAAAACCATGGCTAAAGCCAAGGTTGAGTCTCAAGACCATGGAACAATGACCAAGGTCACGGCAAAGCCATGACTGATGACGTATAGCCTATATTTGGGCCACGAATCCAAATAATATATACTACTAGCGCCTAAGTCCACCACAAGTGGGCTGCCATGACAATGGTTTGGGCCGCAGTATCATTAGCTTGGGCCCACGAGGCCCAAAGCCCAACTAAACCCACCGGGTACACGATAAGCATTATCTATTCATGGAATAGATATCCTTTCCTTGGATAAGCACCACGAGTGCGAAGAGTAAGGAGCAAGAAACCCACGCGGTTTCAGCCCCAATAAAAGGAATGATATATTCTCATTCAAAGGTACGATACAAACCCTAACTCTCTACGAGAACCCTAAATCGATTACTTACTCTCACGCCGGAGTCTAATCGGGGGAGACAATCCCTCGATAAGCCTAACGGTGTTGTTTATTTTCTTAGTGCGTAGGTAACAAGTACTAAGAAGCGAATTGGTACGAGAACAAGAGCCAATAACCAGGAACGCCCAACTTTTGTATCAACAAGTGGCGCCATCCGTAGATGGATCAGGTGCAGGCCTTATTCTTACAAATCCAGAAGGTATGGAATTCACCTATGCGCTACGCTTTGAATTCACAGCCACAAACAATGCGGCAGAATATGAAGCCCTATTAGCAGGACTACGCATCGCAATCCAAATGGGTGTTCGCAACCTAGAAGCAAATGTAGATTCGCGACTAGCCGCTAACCACGTGATCCAAGAACTTTGATCAAGAACTTTGATCGCAATCCAAGGACGAACACATGATCCAATACCTGGAAAAGACAAAATCCTTGATCAAGAACTTTGATAGGTTCACAATAAAACAGATACCTAGAGGAGATAACAGGAAGGCGGGCGCACTCAGCAAGATCGCATCCACAAGTTTCGCACACCTCTCAAAACAGGTATTGGTAGAAACCCTAAAAAACAAGTCAATCTTGGAAATGGAGATATCAACGGTGATAGAGGAACAAGATCCTATATGGATGACACCTATCATTGAATTTATTAGCAAGGGAACCCTACCCCAAGATCATAAAGACGCTCGAAGAATACGGCGCACAGCGCAACGATTTGAATTACGCGACAACGTACTCTATCGACGGTCTTTCTTACAGCCATGGCTCAGATGTGTTGGGCCTCTTCAAGCAGACTACGTAGTCCGCGAAATTCACGCTGGATCATGTAGTATGCACTCAGGGCCGCGATCCGTGGTGGGAAGCGCTCTAAGGTCAGGATACTATTGGCCAACAATGCATCGCGACGCACGCGATCTAATAAGAAAATGCAGTAGTTGCCAAGTACATAAGCCAATTCCGCGCCGACCACAACAAGAGCTAACACCAATTACCTCACCATGGCCATTTTACAAATGGGGTATTGACATCGCAGGACCTTTCCCTGTCGCAGCGGGAGGAGTAAAGTTCCTCATCGTAGCCATAGACTACTTTACGAAGTGGATCGAAGCAAAGGCGGTGGTGAACATCACGGGAAACCAAGTCAAACGCTTTGTCTGGGACAACATTGTCTGTCGCTTCGGACTACTGGGTGCGATCATATCATACAACGGAAAACAATTCTGTGATAACCCATTCAAAGATTGGTGCGCACAATTGAACATCACACAACACTTTGCTTCAGTAAAACACCCACAAACCAATGGCCTCATTGAGCGTGCAAACCGCAGTCTAGACGAAGGAATAAAAGCGCGCCTTGACAGACACAAAGGAAGGTGGGTAGATGAGCTCTCGCATGTCTTGTGGGCGCATCGCACAACAATCAAAACCAGTACTGGCGACACGCCATTTTCCCTAGTCTATGGAACAGAAGCCGTCATACCAGCTGAGATAGGAATGCCAACTATACGTACAGCAGAGGTCAACGTCACAACAAACGACGAGGAACGGCGCATAGACATAGACGTACTAGAAGAAAGACGCGAACGCGCAGCTATACGCGAAGCAAAGGCTAAGGAAAAAATGAAGAAGTATTATGATGCAAAGGTCAAACACACTTCATTCAGACCAGGAGACTTTGTTTACCGCGCCAACGACGCGAGCCACGCAGAAGACACAGGCAAGCTCGGACCTAAATGGGAAGGACCTTATGAGGTCACAGACGCGCTCGGTAGCGGCGCATACAGACTGCGCGATATGGAAGGTCAAGACCTAGCGCGCACCTGGAACATCTGCAATCTTAAAAAATGTTACTTCTAGGCTACGGCCCTTCAACAGACACCCTCGCATCCTACGTGATGCCCAATAAGTGTTTGTTCTTTTTCTTTCCTAGGAATCTTATTTTCTTTAAAAACTTGCAAGTATCAATAAAATGTTATGGTTTTTAGCTAACTCCATAGCGCATTTTACTTTATTGCATACATAATAAATGTCAATATTGTTATCTTACATTTTTATTGCCTACATGGCGTGCATGCACCACTTAAAGACCCACGAAGGCATAAAGGATAAGTTAACCTACTAATTCACTTGTTGAGTAAGAGGGCTGCAAACCCATCAACATAGGATCACGTATCCTTGCTAAGCGCCTTACTCTTGAGACGTCAAGGTAAGTTTTGCATTCGCACCCCACGACGGATGCGCACATACTAAGTACACTGTACAAGCTTAGCAAATAACGAGCCAAAACACTTGGTCAAATACCAAAACTTCGCAAACAATGCAAGTATCTCTTAAAGTCACGCACTTAAAACACTTGGTTAAATAATTTCTGGCAAACAATGCAAGTATATTTTAAGTCACGAACTTAAACAAAAAATTATCTTATTCATAAGTTATTTACAAAAATTACAAGGCAAGACATAATATACAAAAAACCTATATGCTATGGCGATGCTCAGGACTCTCCTCCAGAGCGGCGGAACTCCCCGCTTCCTGCAGCTTCCTCAAAGTTAAAGCATCCTGCATAGATACGGTTGGAACGCTTACAGGCACGCCATCTGACCTGGGGATGTGTGCAGCGCCAATGCCACACATCACTGCCTTACCCTTAATACCCTTCTTCACATCAACCCTCTGCTCATGTCGCTCCAGTACCTCTTTCAAGGGAATCTCCCTCTCAAGAGCAAATGGTTTGAGGATGTCGCGAGGCCGCGCGAACACAGGAACTTGAAGCTGCGAAACATCAGGTTTCAGATAGTAATCTGATTCCTCTTCCCCATTCTCCCCAAGATGGCGCTGCAATGTCAACCCCGCCATCAATACATCTATGGGGTCATCTTGATCGCGCTCCAGCCTCCCAATGTGCGGCAACTCAAGAACCTTCAACCCCGCCATTGCCTGCAGCAACTCATCATAAGCAGTAGGGCTGTACCCAGGGACTTCCGCCAAGTCCTTCTTCAGCAGCTTGGCCTCATGGAGATCCTCCATAGCCTGTGATCTCCCACGCGCCATCGCACAATGCACCACCTTCCCAAAGGCGTCCACCACCTCTTGGGACTCCAGCGTGCCCATGGCTACCAAGCGCAGCCCATGACTAATCAACCACCTACATTCACAAAGACAATTTGTGTAAGTAAAAAAGCATGGCGATAAAGTTATTCTAAAGAAGAATAAAATAAAAAGAATACCTGCGTTCAGCAATGGTCGACATCAAATGAGGATATAATTCCTCATCATACTCAATGCTAAGGCTACGCAGCTTGTCCTCCTGCGCCTGGAGGATCTTCAACATATCCTCCTTAAACTTGGTGATGCTAGCGTAGTGCTCCACCTTCTTCTCCTCCAAAAAGCGCACGGAAAAAGTCAAGTCAGACTTATAATGGTGCAGCTCTCCACGCGCCTTCACCACCTCAGCCATGGCGGACAGCTTCTCGTGGGTGATCTTCTCAGCACGCACCCGCAAGGCCTCCAACTCCGCTTGCGCATCAGACAACTGCGCACGGAGCTTCGCCAACTCCTCATCCTTCTGGGCAAGAGCACTGCTCTCCCCGACATACTTCTCTTTTAACTGAGCCACCAGCTCAGCTTGGCGCGCCGTAGTCGCGGCCAGCTCATCCATCAGCTGCTGCGCCTCTCCACCATCAGCAACCTTGGCTTTCCCCTCCCTGTTTTCATTCTGTGGAGAGGAAACCTCATCAACGAAGACTCCATCATTATTCGCAGCATCATCCCTACGCAACAAAAAACAGTTAGTAAATATTACAACAAGTAATATAATAAGAAAGAAAAAAGGGAGAGAAATGATAAAGACGCAGACACTTACAGAAACGAAGAAGCCTCAGCAATCTTCAACCGTGTGCCAGAAGTAGATGTCTCTTCCGCATTAGACTCCGCGTCCCCAATGACGTGTTGACGCCTCTTCCTGGTGCCACTGCCTCCAGCCTCTCCCTTGCGCTTAACATTCTGCGCAACTTCCTCCTTCAGCACCTCCTCAGGATTAAGGATCTTTATGCTGTCAGACGACCCCGATTGCGCCTCCTTGTGCGCCACCTCCACGTTAGGCACCACCTCCACAGTGGGTGCCACCTCCGCATCGGGCGCCACACTCTGAACGGGCGTCACTTGGAGCGGTGGCGTGTTCTCAGGAACCGCCTCTGGCAGGACGGTCAAATGACCCTCAGTCGCCTCCAGTAGGGGCTGCTCACCTTCCCTCAGAGGGCGCACCCCTATAGTACCAGCTTCGGCTTGTCCAGCTTAACAACAGCAAACAAATCTATCTCTGCGTACATCAATAAAGCAAGAAAGAAAAAAGGATTAGTTATTAAAAGCGCGTATACACAAAAAAGACTTACAAAGCTTGAAGTAGAAGGGATGAACACCCACCCCGGCCATCCTCACTTAAGAAAGTAGGCACCTCATCCGCAGCGCCAAAATAAGCGCGGCTCAACCCCATATGCACCAAAAACTCCTCCGGATAGGGGTTAATGGCCAGTCGGTTGGCATCCAGAATCTGCGCGTCAGCCAACCTGTAGGAACTGGGTGCGGGGCGCCCATCCCTTGGTAATGTATCCTGAGTATAAAACTCATAGGGAAAGGGAAAGACTACATCATCAACCCAGAAAAAGTACTCCCTCCAATTCTTTAGGGCGTCTACTTTCTCAGTATAACACTGAAGCGCCCCCTGGCGCTTCGCAAAAGAGACCCATCATTTGACCACGTCGTGTGATAAAAGGAGCGGAACAAGGCCACGGTCGGTTCTATCGCAAGTAAACGGCAGTTTACTTCAAAATTCGACACCTTAGCCGCACCTATACAGTGCAGCTGAGAGATGTGAAGGCGATAGTGGTTGAGCAAAGAATTTTGTGTATAGCCCTATTTTCCCTTCGGGGAAATCAGTTATACATGCGTCCACATCTAGAGCCTCTGGATGGACATCCAGAGGCACGAAATAGTCGGATGAAAATTGAGTAACATCCTCAATGGTCATCGCAGAGCGAAAGTCCTCTAACTGTGCAACCATCTTCATTAAATTACGAAGTAAACGCACACAAATTACCTACAAAAATGAAGTATTTTCTTTGCAAAAAGCTTTCAAGGAAAATGAATAGTGGTGAGTGTGTGTTTTACTGTGTGATCGTAAAAAATGGGGCGGTGACTCTTATATAGGGAGTAAAAAACCCTAGTTTATCTCCACGTAGAATCCACTCACAAAACGTATGGCTGGAACTGAACCGGTACATGTACTTTTTCCCGATTTACGAGGGCCACGTGGACACTACCCCCAATTTTCAAGGTATCCGTTTAAAATACCCATGGCTAGGTGCATTGCACTTAAAAATGGGCGGTAATATTCCCTTGTCTTCCCGCCACGCTTACCACTGATAATATTAGTCTAGCATCCACGGCTACGAGACGCGTACACTAGACTGGGGGGACATGATGACGTATAGCCTATATTTGGGTCACGAATCCAAATAATATATACTACTAGCACCTAAGTCCACTACAAGTGGGCTGCCATGACAATGGTTTGGGCCGTAGTATCATTAGCTTGGGCCCACGAGGCCCAAAGCCCAACTAAACCCACCGGGTACACGATAAGGATTATCTATTCATGGAATAGATATCCTTTCCTTGGATAAGCACCACGAGTGCGAAGAGTAAGGAGCAAGAAACCCACGCGGTTTCAGCCCCTATAAAAGGAATGATATATTCTCATTCAAAGTTACGATACAAACCCTAACTCTCTACGAGAACCCTAAATCGATTACTTACTCTCACGCCAGAGTCTAATCAGGGGAGACAATCCCTCGATAAGCCTAACGGTGTTGTTTATTTTCTTAGTGCGCAGGTAACAAGTACTAAGAAGCGAATTGGTACGAGAGCAAGAGCCAATAACCAGGAACGCCCAACTTTTGTATCAACAATGACTAAAGACCATATAAACTTACCTAGGCGAAAACATGAACTAAAGAGTTAGCGATAACTTAAACATACAATTTGGATCTACTCCATCTAAAGAACCATGAAATCTTACAAGTAATTGTCATACAAGATTTAAGAAACTCATTCTAATAACAATCTTCATGTAAAAGTAAACTTTCCTAAGTTTATTCAAATATTGTACATGTAACTTTTTGGATCAAAACTTATATATATATTTTATCAATTACTACAATAGTAGGGAGCCTCATGTGAGGAGTTCATTAAGTAAGCCGTCGAGATGAGTTGTGGATTTACGAATTAAAGTGTCTTGGCTCCTCGAACGTTTACTCCATGACTTCTGAATTATGTCGGCCTGAACGGTAGTAAGAGATATACAACCTATAAATGTTTCATAAACCATTTATATTCAAAGACTTACACTATATACTAAGTACTACATCATGAACTATATGCAAGACATATATAGGAAATTCTTCGTATTCTTAGACGTTACTCCAAACCTAAGTCGCTACATTCTATTATAGGCTGCTCTTAGAGACTTTCGCGATTCGACTACCACTTTCATTTCTCATTACATAAGCTTAAGGTGAGTCATAGCCCCTACTCTTTTTATACTTGTTTTAACTCTTTGGGGGAGATACATGCTCAACTACTTGCTTACTTGTGCAAATACTCAAAACATTTATACTTGATTATATTATACTTGATTGCATACATACATGACTGTGTTATACTAAATTGCGTTATTCTATTTAGTGGCTAGTAGTTGTCTTTGGGAATTGGCTCCCAGTTGTCTTTGGGAATTGGCTCCCAAATGAGGTCTTTGGAGATGAAGTAGAGACTCACGACTAATTGCTTAACTGTTGTGATGAACTTATACATGTCTTTATCATACTATATTTTATCAGTGGGTTGTGAACACACAGGTTGCAAGTATTGTTATGGGCGGGACTTGCAACTGAGTGGATTCACAATGCCTTTGCTGTGTGAACATTCTTTAAAGACTTTTTAACTGTTTTAAGACAAACTCTATGAACTCACCAACCATTGTGTTGACACTTTAGCATGTTTATCTCAGGTTAGTAAGGCGATAGCTAGTGCGTGGAACATAGAGTCAAGCTGCATATTCTGAAGACTTATGCTTTTATCATTTACCATTCAAAACTTTGTATACATTTATGTATCATACTTTGGAATCTCATGTTTGTAACTTTGAATTCATTAATCGAACGGTAACTTTTCAAAACGTCTCATTTAGAGGTTGTTTTCTATAACTTGTACTTTGTATTATGAAGTAGCACCCCAGTGACACAGTCTTCCGCTGCGATACTTTGGGGGTGTTACAGATTGGTACCAGAGCCTTGGTTATAGAGAACTAGGTTGCATTTTGTACCTAGACTATAACTGCTATATACGTTAAGACTCTCCTCTTTATTTGCCTTACACACACTACATACGCATACGTTTTTTGTTAGTTATTGGTTTAGTTCCACGCTGTTAGATGATGTGACTTTAGTATTATAAGGAACCCCAGAGATTAGTCGAGTCATTAAAAATATGGAGCTCAGTAATAACTAATTATTTAACTTGATCTTTTGACAGTTCTTGTTTGATGAGACATAAGGTTTGAGTTAAATAATATTATTACTTAGCTTTAGGGATTTGATGACTTGATTATCTTACTATCTGTCTCAAGAAGCGAGTTTTTGTATCAGAAATTCTTAAGTAGGATGATTTAGAATCTCCTTATTTAAATGGATTGGGATGCCTCTTTATTTAAATAAAGAAATTGTAAATCACCAAACCATGAGTTTATGATCCCTTACTTACATAAATTTGGACGCTTCTTTATGTAAGTAATGAGTTATAAATAAGTGGGCTTATTTGCATCCGATACGACTCCTTAACCACAACCTTAGACAAATCAGAGTGAACACCACTATTTTAGAGATCCTGAAATCCCAAATTCTCTTAGACACACCGTAAATAGTTAACATCAACAGAAGTTCGGGACGAAGTTCTCCTTAAGGGGTAGAGACTGTAACAATTCGCATTTTCAGGTTACCATCCAATCCCGAATTTTCACTATTCATTTTACTATTCATTTTTACTATTTACTTTCACTATTCATTTTCCGAAATTTGATTTTTATTTCATATTCTCGTGTGATAAATCATTTCCATGGCAAAATAAAAGTTTGACACTCATCAGATCATTTTCACGAAAGTTATTAAGGAACTACACGTTTTAGGGTAAAACGTCATTCAAAAATCCTACGCACAACAAAACTCGACCGCGTTAATTTTTCCCGCATCAGAAAAATGTTTGATACACTCATGATTTATTTGAGAATTAATCATGACTGAGAAAAACGTGACCAAATAAACCTCGGCCGTGAGAAACAAGAATTTTTGTTTTTAAGCATTTTTACTTAGCCGTAACCTTAGCCTATACCTGCACCGCGTTTCTCAGACGATTTGAGTTTTCACATTTATTGAACAAGTATGATTTTTTAAACAATATTACAACTAACAATTATCAAAGCAACACACAAACATCAAGTTGAGCACTGATTCACTACTTCTACAATAAGTTGCTAAGAAAAATTTGAAAACTGGTTACAAGTGATGTCCAAGTATAATTCATGAACCAGGAACTCAATTCACAACCTAATGCCTTCCTTAAGGCTACTAAACCCTGAGAGTACCAAATCACCCTTGCTTCTTTGCTTCTCCTTTGTTCTCCCAGATTTTTTTTTTCTTTGTATTTTACTTTTTCTTTTCTTTTTCTGAGTACTTTGATATTTGAAACTTCAAAAAGCTTTTAAATAGTTTGAATAAGATTTTGAGACCAAATGGAATGCAGGTTAAGGTAATGAGTAATACTTTGCAGAAATTAAAAAGCTTAAGTAAGAAATTGGAATTAACTTGAAAACTGAGTGATAATTAAATTGCTTTGAAGAAAATGTATTACATAGAAAAAGTAAACATAAAACAGTAAGATTACAAGGAAATTAGATTTTACACTGGGAATTATTAAAAAGCTACAAACTAAACTAAGCTATATCTATTACTACTCTCACTAATGCCTCCTCAACACTTTTTTCTTCATTTAAATAGGTCCTGGAGGTACTTTTTCTCTTTCCCTCTTCATTTTTAGCCGTTGGATGGGCTCAATTGATCCCCACCCTTCAATGGTAATTCCTGCCAAGTTTCCATATTCCAAGGACCATAATGTTAATTTTCCAAAATTTGAAATATCCAAGGACTAAAATCGCAAAATTTCCAAACTCCAGGGACCAAACATGACATTTCTTCAAACTTTCCTCCCAAGGTCCATTTTTGATAACTTTCGATTTTCAAGGACCAAAAATGATTTTTCTTTCAAAAATATCCCACCAGGGACTAAATCTGCCAAAATCTGAAAGTACAGTGACTAAACTAGTAATTTTCCAAAACTTTTGAGATTTTTCACCAAAGGACTAAATATGACAACTTATGATTTCAATAGGACCTTTGGTGACTTTTTCATATTTTTAATGACCAGGGACTAGTTTTGACATTTTATGAAAGTTGAGGGACTGAAACTGCCAATTATGCAAACTTTGTACGTTTTTCATTTGTTTTTACTCATTTTGCATCTAAAACATATAAAACACAATTTTGAAATATTTTCAGTATTTTGATGCATTTCTGAGTATTTTTATATGTTTTTGCAGTTCAGATTTGACCAAAAATGATGAGTGTTTAAGCACTCATCAATCCCCCACACTAAACTATTGCTAGTCCCTAGCAATAAACTGTTTTGAAAACTTAATGGATTTGAAACTCCTTACAAAAAGCCATCACTTCTGGAGTAGCCAGATGTATCGATTCAAGTAAGAACTATGGTCCACCTGATAACCATGTGATTTTGAGCAAACCACCAGCTATCAACGGATTTGATTAGTCTTTACCAAAAGCCGTTTGCTTCTGGACTAGCCAACTCTTGATGGACAAAGTCAACATCTTGGTGAGCTGATTACCAATTATGGTTTTTCCACTGCCTTTACCACAAGCCATAATCTTGCGGGCTAGCCAACTCATTCACTTTTTAGGATATGGCGAGTTGATTTACCATACAATTTTGGGCAAATTGCAAGCCGTCAACGGATTTGAGTTATCTTTACCAAGAGCCGTTTGCTCCTGGATTAGCCAATCCTTTTGTCGTTTAGACAAGGCGGACCGATAGCCACAAAAATTTTGAAGCACAAGTGATTTTTTTTTTTTTTTAATTTTTGAGATTTTGGCAAAAAAACGGGGGTACTAGATAGTAAAATGTGATAAAATTCGATACAATACCCCCCCCCCCCCCACTTAGAATGAATATTGTCCTCAATATTCAAAGTCCCGGCTATTATGCCGACTCTTTGAACGTAAAAGGGCAACATTACAAGCTAAATGTGGATACATCATTTTTTTATTTTCACTTTTTTGGTAACCAAAGCAGGGGGACTCCCCCACACTTAGGGTGAAAACCCTAAGTACATGCTACTGTTTTTGTTTACCGAGTCACTAGCTTGACTCGACCCCGAATTTATTTGTCCTTGGGGAAGCATGATGTGGAAGAAACAATCTCAATCGGACTTTCATTCAAGAGGTTTGGACAAACATTTGAAGCACGTGAAAGTTCCACACCGATGAGATAAGTACCCGGCTTAAAATAGTATAAACTATAAGCGGTGATGCCGGGGTCAAAGATAATGTCTTCATTCCCGAAGGAGTGAAGAATAGGAGAAGTCACCCTGTAGGTGAAGAAAGGAAGAAAGATCTTGATGACAATCAAGATTGATTCATCATCATCAAAAAGAGAATCCATAATTGGTGTATCATGAATCTCATCATTTAAGCTGGTATGATCTAGGCAGATTATGGGTGGGAGGGTTGGGATTTTGATATCAATCAAATTCTCAAGATTGAGAATATTTCCCTCCGGAAAACAAAGATCAACTTTGTCTAGATCAAAGTGAAAGTTATCATACTCCGGTGGAGATATGATATGAGTGAGTTCACCGGACAACTCGTCAAAGGTGAATGAATCATATTCCGGGAGAGAAATTTGAAAATGAGAAGTGGTACTGCCACTAATCTTCTCTCCCACATGATCAAAGGTAAAGGCTTCAAACTCCAGAATAGGATCATCGGAGAAAATGTCACTATCCTTTATGGGGATAGGAGATGAAATAGGTTTCTTTTTGAAAGCCTCGATTTTAGAAATGAGGAGATCGACATTCAATAATGTTGCACGAAGTGCTTCATCCTTGATTTCAGTGTCAATCTCATCATTCTCTTCTTCTAAGCTAACTAGCTTAGAAGGTAATTCTCCCATAAAAACGATGTCTCCACAAGATAACGAATCGTCATCAGTAGAATCGGAGAACATCTCAACATGATCAGTCGGGAGGACAAGAGGAGGAGGGACATCACACACATGATCAAGAATTCCCTGTGACTCTCTTGGGATTGGAACAAGGTTCTCAACACTAGACTTTATGAATTCGTCCGATTCCTTATCAGGAACAGTGTCAAGATGCTCGTCCCCCATGCTCAGAGAGTGAGTGGGAACCTCGGGTGTGATAAGAGTAGGTTGAGATGGAATCTCAACTGATGGAATCTCATCTGATGAACCTGATGAATCTTTATAAAATCCAAGGATATCATGGGTATCTTCATCATCACTATCATCAGGAATGAAACGAAATCGAGAGCTAGATCTGGCTGCTTTTTCTTTTGCAATTGATTGCCTAATAGATCTTTCATAAGCATCTTGGGAATTTCTTTTAGAAGCCTTTTCTTCAGCTAACAATTCTTCGATCGATTTTTGTTTTGGATTATCTGGGGTATGTGTGATTCCTCTCAAATCTTTCACTAAATCCAAAAGATCAAGGATAAGATTTTGAGGAATTGGTGGAGATGGAGGTTCGTCATAATACGATGTGCCAAAAGTGTTACAAGGAAATGGATTCCTTGTTTGACAATCGGAGCTGAAGTGTGGACCTCCACAGTAATCACAACAGTAAAACTGATGTGGCTGTGGGTTATATGTGCTAGAGTCAAAATTGTTATCATGAAACTGCTCATAGACAAGCGTGTTTCCCGATTGACAATCAGAACTGTAGTGTGAACCACCACAGTACTCACAATAGTAAAACTGCTGAGTATCATGGTGTGGTAGCTGATGGAATAAATCAGTCGTGTCATGGTAGGAATAGGGATCTTGGTTATAGACAGACCCATTTCCTGACTCTAACATGCTACAGCTGGGGCAATTGCCACCATTATAAGGATTACCACACCAATGGCAAATAAAAAGGTGTGGATGAGACATAGAAAGAATCAAATGTGTATAGAGGGGTAGGGATAAAGAATCAAAGATGTGAGAGGGTAAAGGTGAATATTTTTGGATTTTTGGATAAACATTTTGTACAAATAGGAAAGAAAATGTTTTTGTGTTTTTTGTGTTCGTTGAAAACTGATATTAAAATGTTTTCGTGAACGATTTTGTTTTTATATGAAAATAAGAAGATAATATGAACAAGGGTGGTAAATGTACAATGGATGTATATCCCGATTCACTAATACGCAAAACCGTTTAGAATAGCTCGCACACCTCCCCGGCAGCGGCGCCAAATTTTGATTGAGGCAAAAGAAGTCAACTAAAGTCAACCACGGATGTGGTCAATATAGTCAAACTCCTTAGGCTCAATGCTCCGCGGAATATAGTGTTTCCCCGGGTCGTTATGTCCCGACGAGGTGTGGATTGTATTCAAACGGGTTTGTGATCGGGTGAATTTGGACAGAAAGGGGTTTGTGATTAATTATACCACTAAAATGTACAAGGAAATAGCTTAAATAAGCTATATGAACAAGACTGGAAAGTTGGAAAAACTAGAAACGTTTAAAACATAAAACGCGTACGTTTAGTTTAAATTTACGCGAACGTACAAAATAAAAAGTGAAAAGTGAAATCTGAAAACCCACAGGGGGTGAAAATGACTTTTTTTACAAACCTAAGGATGAAAGAAAATTTTTAGAAAAAGAAAATTAATTTTTACACTATTTAATTATTTATTATTAATTAATTACTAATTATTACTAATTATTAGTATTTAAATCACTTAAATATAATATAATATTAATTTAATACTAGAAAAATGAAAATTAAATTTCTAAAATTATAAAATATCTAAAAACAAATTTTAAAATTAAAAATATGTCTTTTTGTCTTTTTGTGATTTTTATATTAATTAATTACTAATTAAATATTAATTAACTAATTAAATTAATTAGAATTATTAAAAATACTAAAAAGATTTAGAAAATTAAGAAAAATTTTATAAACCTAATTAACCATCATAGGAATCCTAAAAAATTATAAAAAG
This sequence comes from Artemisia argyi, assembly GCA_030686995.1. Lineage (NCBI taxonomy): Eukaryota > Viridiplantae > Streptophyta > Magnoliopsida > Asterales > Asteraceae > Artemisia > Artemisia argyi. The sequence continues at coordinate 152,598,143 of CM060702.1, read as the reverse complement.
TTTGTTTTATATATTTTTACACTATTTTACTAATTACTATATTAAATATAAATTAGTTACTAATTAAACTATTTAAATTATAAAAAATAGAAAATGAACAGTAAAAATTCTAGAAAAATTCCTAAAATTATATTATATTATATTAAAGCTAGGAAAAATATAAAAACTAGGTGTTACTTTATAAAACCTAATTATGCTATTTAATATATTAATATTAATTAATAATTAATAGAACTAATATTAAATCTAATAAATACTAAATGATAATATAAAAATCTAGAAAAGTTACTGAAATTACTTTAACATAAAAGGAATTTAAGAAAAATATAAAAATTCTAAGTGCTTAACAAAAATTTAAAAATGAAAAATAAAAGATAAATAAAAGAGTAAATTACATGGTTGGTCCCTGTGGTTCGTATAAAGTAACAACTTTCGTCCCTATCTTTTAAAAGTTGCATGGTTAGTCTCTAAGTACGTAAACAAATAACACCACTGGTCCCTTGGTTTAACTAGTATTAACTAGGTTAGTTAAAATTTACAAGTTAGCCCCCCTTTGGTTAAATAGCGCTGCATCGTTAATCTTTTAGCGCTGCATCGTTAATCCTTTAGCGCTGCATCGTTAATCCTTTTACTTTTCGCCCGTTTTTTTTTACGTTTTCGCCCGTTTTTGTCCCTTTTTTTTACATTTTCGCCCGTTTTTTTCCCTTTTTTTTACGTTTTCGCCCGTTTTTGTCTGTTTTTTTACGTTTTCGCCCGTTTTTGTCCCTTTTTTTATGTTTTCGCCCGTTTTTTTTACGTTTTCTCCCGTTTTTGTCCCTTTTTTTTACGTTTTCGCTGTTTTTGTCCATTTTTTTTACGTTTCGTCCGTTTTTGTCCATTTGTCGCCCGTTTTTGTCCATTTTTTTTACGTTTTTGTCCATTTTTTTACGTTTTCGCCCATTTTCTTTCATTTTCATACGTTTTTGTCCGTTTTTTTACGTTTTCGCCCGTTTTTGTCCGTTTTTTTTGTTTTCGCCCGTTTTTTTACGTTTTCGCCCGTTTTTGTCCATTTTTTTTTCTTTTCGCCCGTTTTTGTCCCTTTTTTTTTACGTTTTCGCCCGTTTTTGTCCATTTTTTTTTGTTTTCGCCCGTTTTT